>JBBPQV010000640.1:0-17149 GCA_038092675.1 Boletus rufocinnamomeus | reverse complement strand
GAGAGCACCAGGACGCACATCTACATGCCATATATTGGCGTACTACGTCAAACCTCCTCTTGGAATACTCTGCAGCACGCCCACGTGCTAGAAGACTATTGCAACAACTCCATGCCCTCCATCAACAGCTGTCGCCGTTGGTTTCGGGTCATCGCACTGCTAGGAGTATCGAGGGAGGGTTAGACATCTGGTGGTGGAAAAGCGGTCTTCGTCATCCTGCCACCCCCACCGAAGATGGGATACCAGCGTTTGTGACTGGACTGGAAATAACACTTCACAACGTTCGCCGGTTGGTCGCTTATCTCGACTGGATCACTGAGCAACTTGTAAGTGTTTGTCCGTGCTCCCAGGTTCGACATTCTGACCACTTGGACCTGTAGGCTCAGACGACCTTGAGAGACGTATTGAAGATACGACGTACAACTGACTTCTCATCATGTATGGTGTCATTACAAGAACTGTTCGCTCAGTCCAAACCTTCGACACCAAAGAAGCTTTGTTTCTGTCTGAACGACTATAGACCTGGAGTTACGTCCGCTCGACCAGAAAGAGTTGAGATCACGGTTCCAGGTAGTCCAACAGTGCGTGCAGGACGCTGATCTTGGATATGATATGTGTTACCTTATGCTTTATATTTACGTTGGAGTACATTATGAACAACCTAGTATGTATACGAATTCGAATCATGTATCACACTCAAGCATCTATGACACAGGCACCCCAAATCCCGCCTGACCTCTTCCATATTCCTAGCTGCGAAGGCACCCAACCTCGAAGGCAGTCGATTCGAGCTTCCATCGCCGAGACTTCGCGTCCTAAGTTCAGACAGTATCAAAACTCAAGTACTCAACCACGGCTCAGCTTTCTCCTGCTGTAATCCCTGTACCATTTGGAATTCTATCGCGGTTCGGACTAGATGTACAATAGCAGCGTGTCGTTTGCGTCGTAGCGGGTGATCGCCCGATCTTTCTGATGGATTCCTTCTAGCTAAGTGAGTACGCTAATCAGCAAAATGTCAAGTTACTGTCACTCGCCTGTCGCAGCTTTTCCCGACTTTGACAGATGTCAGAGCTGTCTGACCAGTAGCCGCAGGAACGACAGCACACTGAAACTTGTAGCCACAATAGGTTTCGCATGCAAAGGCACTCAACAGATTGTATGTAATGCTCTCGAGCTTTGCGCGCAGTCGGAATTGATCGTTTGAGCTGTTTGCCGTTGCTCTTATACATGGCGATGTCCTGTCTTTGACCCACTCAGGGGATGTTCACTACACATCCAAGTCGTTCGCCTTGTTATCAGGTCGGGGAGAACGTCTCTCGGGAAGTAGATATGATAACATGGTTTACTCCGTATGTATCGTCTGTTCTGGTGGAGGGCTGGTCATCAACTGTCCATGGCTATGCAAATTCGGGGCATACACACGTAGTGCCACGTTTGAGTCAGAGTCTTGAACTAACAGCCGCATCAGCATTGCAGAAAGGTACGGTGAGGCGCCTGTAACACGGTTTTAGCCTAGGACCTAAATTTCCCTTCGTCTAGCCCAGGTGCCCTGTGCACCACGGTGGTAGAGCTGCCGAGTAATGACGTTCATTACATACCAGTTTTGCAGATGACTGTATCATGTTGGCAGATAATCTCGGTGATATAACTGTAAACCGGGTCCTCGGCGGAACTCGTCAGAGACCTCATCGAGTGATGGGTCAGAATCATACAGTAGAATTCTCATAATGCATATTACCAAAGTGTAGTCACACTAGTGCCAAAAATATAGCAAATGTTAATATGCATTATGAGATTCCTCTTGTGCCGCATCATGAGCAATTTTTGGGCATCTGCAAGTAATTTCGCGGCTGTTGCTTCCCGCGGCGAAGTTCAAGAGGGGCCATTCAAAAGGGGACGGAAGCACGTTGAAAATGAGCGTAAAAAATACCCAGGTCGTGCCGTAGCGCGTCGGGAACGAAACTAACAAAAGATAATGCATGTTGTTGATGCAATTACATCCCAGAGCAGGCTGTCCGGACACATCGGGAGCAGCGCGGCACACACGCAAGTGCCAAGACTATATAGTCCGAGGTCCCTATGATAGGCCGACCGGAGCTCAGCTCAGTCGAGCTAGGGAGTGAATGCTAAATACTCATCAAATCATCAATCATGAGCTGGCATCGTATTGTGTGAAGTTGTAGGCGAAATCGGCGCACTCCTCGCCAAGAGCGCTGTGTGCATTGCTTTGGCGTTCGAGGTGTAAACTGATTGTCAATTGCATGAACAGAAAAAACATAATACACGAATTTGCAACGAGAAATACCCAAACAACCGTTCATCGATCTAAGGGCTGAAACCGGGTGTAGTATTGCTTAGTTTGAGCTTCCACCATCTCCTGTGTGGATTCTGGAAGGTCTTCGACAAAACGACCTGAGTTCCTCAGTCGTAATAGTTGATCATGTACTATAAGTTGACGCGAACCTGGTGATCCCGCGAACAATGCCAAGGCGGGTATTACAGTGTTGGGTGGGATGACGGTGTTGTCTGCAACCTGTGCACAATCTTTGATTATTGTGAACTTTCCCTGAGCGGCGGCCTTGAGAGCGGATCAGGTGACCAGCAAGTCTGCAAGCTTACGATGATACAATTCTTTCCAATGACAGCGTGATTCCCAATAGTTGCTGCTTCGACGACGGAGTTGGCGCCAATATGAACGTGGTCTCCAATCTTCATTGGATAATAATTGAAATTTCCGCGGTACGTTTTATACGGTGGCCTATTAGAGAGGAACATCGTATGTGATGCGTATCCAATGGAACGGAATGTAAGCAAACCTCATGATGCAGCCATCCCCAACCAGACAGTATCTGCCCAAGGATATGACTACTGCATGTCCTGGTCCGGTTCTTCTGAGATCCCCTCGGATAATTGCGCCGCTTGATATGATCGTCTTGCCACCAAGGATAATGTTTTGTGGTCCTGCGATAGTGGCCCGTCGAGAAACCTTGTTACCTGTATCCTTTCAACGCGTCCAGACAGTGTTATCTCTCAGAAAAAGAGGACTCGTTCATACCGTTTCGATGAACTCGGCTTTTGAGTAGTAGATGGGTGCATCCATCGCCGGCAAGACGCGTTCGCCAAAGACGGCCGTATATGTACAAAGGCCGGTTCGAGGCTGAGACCAACCACAACCTCCGATGTCGCTCGCCCGTACGACACTGACACTTGGCCAAAGCCTATGTCGAAGAGCAATACTGCGCAAGTTCGTGCCCGGCACCGTTGACAACCAATGCAGACATTACTTGATGCGCCGTGGCTTCGCGGCACAACGACTTTTGACCGCCCCCGACACCGTACGGCGCGCGGGTTCCTCTCGAAAATTGTCCCATTCAACCAGAGCATCACATAGCGCCGGTGCACAAGCCAGTACATTAGGCCCTCGGGAGGACAACCAACCCGTATCATATCATGGACCATTGACACAGACTTTTCGCCGTCTCAAAATATTCTCGCTAGCCTCGCTCGGCCTCACGTTCAGCATGACGCCATTCCTTTTCATCGTTGAATCATCGCTTCCTGTGTCGGCGCGCATCTTTTTGACGGCCACTGCCATATCGACTAGCAGTATCTCTACAGCGCTCGTCAGCTGGTGTGGCGCGCCATATGTGGTTGACCTCCGTCGCCTCACCCCGGCTGAGAATGAAGGCATTGAAGGGGTCGAAATGACGACCCTCACACTGATGCTGAAGAAGCTCACCACTCGGGTGTATGATTCTGACTTCTTGGTGGAGACGAGTCGTCCATTCGCGAAATGGGAACTTCCTCTGGCAATACAACTACCTCCATCCGACGAGGACATCACTACAGCAGGAAAAGCTGGTGCCCCAGGAGAGGAGGAGACGGTTGCAGAGACGCTGAACGACAAAGGTGAGGTCATCGGTCGTTGGATTGTGAAATGGGGCGAGGGAAGCACAGGGAGTTGCCGGGGTACTGGCAAGGTATTACGGTAAGGCTATGTTATTTGATTGCTACGCTGAATTGATAAACACCCCACTGGCAGTTACTTCAATGTACACGAGGAGCTTCTGTGACAATCAGACTGAACGTTATTTCCATCCTTGCCTTCTACATGTGTCATCAATTCGGTATGAAATTCCGCAACATCTAAGCATTGATAAGTGCAGGTAATGGGTGCCCGATGCATTGCATATATGTCGAGATTTCTCTTGGCACAACTAATGTTCATGTGGTCCGGTTCCAGTGAACCGGTCAACGCGTAATAATTTACGCAATGCTATTTTCTCGAATATAGAACTTCGTTATCATGGTTGACACAACCGGATCTCGGTGAAATCATTTACCTATCATAACTCCGCCAGTTCGGCCCCCACACAAGTTCACGCCCCGATGGAGACCATTGACCGCCAGCTCGAGGCAAGGTTCCTCAGACTCGTGACCAGAAAGGGGTCCTTCAAGTTACATCGTCACGACTTCACCGCTTATCTATCCCGTTTTGGTTACTGCAGGGCCAATTGGTAGCGAATACTATGAACCGACAGTCAGGGGATGTCATACCCTGTGTGTACCATCATCACTGAGGTGATGGGCGGTACCGATTTATCATTTATGGCAAAGCTCAGGGATTATTAGTGAACATGGAGCAGTACGTTTACACCCGCGATGCGTTTACCAAACCTCCCCACTCATACCCGGTTATAACGTTCCACTTTCAAGGACCGGTTCGCCCATACTTGGCTTCGGAATGTAACAGACATGGAGCCAATGGCGTCAGGGTTTGACCTATCCCTCATCAGGGGTTCGGAACCTATTGTTTAAAGTGACAAGATGCTGCATATCTGATCGAACCATCCGAATCAACGGACGAAAAGGCAGGCTCCAAGGTCTCATCCCCGGATTGTCTGGGTCATGGTACCCAGGATTTCGGAGACCTCCCACACACATTTCCATAGTATGAACAAGATAGCTCAAAAAGGACACTGGCGTAGCGAAATGAGGGTATACAAACCGACTTGGTAGGTCGGTCGGTGGCAACATATTGATCAACAGCACGAGGGTAACTAAAGTTTGCTCCTTATCTCCGTAATCCGTGCACCTTGAAGGCGTTCATCTGTAGAATGGAAGAGTTGATCCGAAATTATCTGTGAGAGGAAACCAACACGCACAATTGGTGTCAAAGAGATTATCATTCGGAACGGCAACAGTGTGGAGGTGGATATTCGAAGCGTCGACCATCTCGGGTACAATTTCTTTGAGATTACGCGCACCCAGTAGTCGCATGTTCATCTCAAATTCCTCCTAGAGAACCAGTAAGTAACGAAACCGATGAAACGTGTAGCGGTCATACATGCAAGATTTGCAAGGCCCTTTCCACACCCTCTTGTCCGTACGAAGAGAATGCATAGAGAAACGGACGACCCACGCCCACTGTTATCTTGTAAGCGAGAAACATGCAATTGAAATTGCCATCATACCTGCTGTAGCTCCAAGAGCAACGGCCTTGATGACGTCAGTCGCGCGACGGACACCTCCATCGATGAACAATTGGAATTTCTCATTAGGGAAGCTCAGTCCGCGCTTTTCCTTTAGTTTGTCCACAACTTCAACAAGGACCTCAATTCCGGAACGGGAAAAGTCCAATTGACGACCACCGTGATTGGAAAGGACAACTCCGGCTAACCCTACGTCGTAAGCCTCCAGGGCATCTTCCCAGCATTGCACACCCTTCAAGATCAATGGCACTAAACCACAAGAGATCAATGTTGTCCCTATAAAACTAGGTTTTCGGATCTTACTGTTGGTTATGCTCTTGAAGAATTTCATGTCCGACCAATTCAAGCCTGGGTCAATGAAGGACTTTCCGTACACGATGTCAATCACATGGTTCCTCTCAGAAATTATGCATCACTTACGCTTATAGCTCTCGCAGCACCCTGCGAGCGATCGACACCACCTTGCCCAGCTTGCTTCACTTCTGAGGGATCCTCGGCTTCGAACTTCTGCCGCATGTCCTTCTCACGGCGACCAAGCTGTGGTGCATCAACGGTGATGAACAAACCCTTGATGCCGCGCTTCTCGGCGTGCTGGACGATTCGCTTAGTAATTTCGCGGTCCTTGTTCACGTACAGCTGGAAGAACTGGGCCTGGCCAGGAGCGGCAGCATCCACGATCTCGTCAAATGAGCATGATGCAAGAGTGGGAATCTGTACAATTAAGTGAGACATACGGAGGAGATGTTACCAACACATGATCTTACCATCTGTATAACACCATGTTTCGCAGCAGCTCGGGTCAGGGTAAGTTCACCGTCGGGATGACCGAGCTTTCCAAGGGCAGTGGCAGTCTAGGTGTGAGAAGTCAACAACACTGAGCTTCGACCGAAGATCATTCGTACAATGTACAGAGGCATGCTTGTCTTATGACCCAAAATTGTCGTCGACCAGTCAACATTGGTGACGTCCCGGAGAATGCGAGGACGGAACCACACGCTATATGACATATTGGAAGAAACCTACGCTGGCCGTACATGCTGGCTTACCGGTGAAAAGCAGAGTGGTTTTCGCGGTTGGTAATTTCATCATCGGCGGCCGAAGAGTAATATGCCCACGCTTTCTCTGGCATGACCATCCTGGCGATAGCCTTGGAAGAGTGAGGAATGAAATCATCTATTCGAAGCCTAGACCACGAACCTCGAAGTCATGGAGGCTAAGAATCTCGGCAAGGAGTGGACGAGCTGCGACGCGGGCTTGTCTCGCACGCTCCCCGTCAGTGATCACTTCCTTGACCTTCTCCACGGTTGCAAGGTCGACAGGCCCAAGGCTATCATATATGAGCGGACACGAATGTTGAAAAAGTACTAGTTCTACTGACTGTTTCTCCGGTTTCAGGTTAGTTGTGATAGCATCCGGTGGATGAATAGGCTCATATTCCTTGCTGTTAATGTGATCAATGCTCCATTAGGTGCCCGGTGCACTGTAGAACATACGTTGCATCTTTTCCTGCGTACTTCAGAATGATTCTGCTCCCACCTGGTCGGCTTGTTAATTGGATTGGGGAAGCCTATGGATTCGAACATACCGGGGTGGTCTGGGACGAGTTAACCAAGTAAGCGGGCGACACGATCGGATAGCACTCACCATCCAAAAAGTCAGTAACATCGTACACATTTCCTGCATGAAAACAGAACATTCAGCCACTGCTGCCAACTTGACTGACTGGCGTGTCTGCAGTCAATCCTAAAAAGTGCAGCTGAACGTACCGTGGACAATGATCCAGCAACTTTCGCGGCTGTTGTGCAAGGCGACTTCTTTGCCTGTGAGCGGCTTTCCGTGGGCCATCGTAAGAGTAGTTGAAAGTCGAAAACTGAGTTAAGAGTGGACGAGTGAACGGTCCGTTTTCGCGGTTATTATGTGCAAGCGGATGAAAAGCGGATCCTCCGTCCCGCACATCCCGTCGTGGGCACGAGAAGTACTGTCATGAGCAAAGAGTCAAGATCGCGAAGAAAACTCCGATTCAAACCCAGCCAACCAGCTTATTCTGAACAGATCAGGGCCCCCGGTGAATTCAAGAGGCAAGTGTTCTAGGTCGACTTCAAGCATTATACATTCCGTACCGTGACTACCCAAAATACAGAATGTGATTCCAATGCCGGCCTTTGTAGAGATTAAGAGAAAAAAATCTGAACGAGTGACCGTAGCTATCGAGATGCTGATGACTACTTGTTTTACAGCACGATTAGACTCCCATGAGGGAAAGTGAGAGCAGCGGAGAGGGAAAAAAAAGCTACATTGATAATATCAACATTAAACGACGTCGAAAGCACTTCCGCCTGCAAGCGCGTCGAGGCTGACAACATCATTCAGACCTAGGATAATGTTATGAGTATCAGTGTGCAGATTGTTGCATAAACACCCACCCATGACTTCGAAAAATGCTTTCGGGTCCATTCCTTGTGCGGAACTGAAATCAGTACCAGTCTTCTTTAGCGACTGCATAGCTGCACGGATACCATGCACTGCAGCAACACAGGAGACCAGGGAAAAGACTGAAAACGTATAAGCCTCGAAAGCTTTCTCTCATCATACAGCCAACTTACTAATAATCTTTGCTCCGAGTGCCTCAGCCTCTTTGCAAGTAAAGGATGGCGTAAGGCCGCCAGAGATGACATTGACGAGAACAGGTTTCGGGGCCAATGCGTTCACCGTTGAAGTGAGGAGTTCAGCAGTCTTGACACCCTCGATGAAGCAAACATCAGCACCGGCATCAGCTGCGAGCTTAAGACGTGTGACAGCTTCCTCCATGCCAAGAACCTGAGCGGAATCAGTGCGGCCAATGATAACCTAGAATTCATGGGTGAGTTATTAACCGACAGGCTTATAAAGACCACCCACGAAGTTGGAACCGCCAGGTATGGAATCGCGAGCGATGACCGCAGCACGAATACGGGTAATAAACTCTTCCCTAGAAACGACTTGCTTCCCCATCAAATGGCCACAACGCTTGGTCTGTACTTGATCCTCGATGTGCATCGCAGCGACACCAGCGCGGGCGTATTGGTAGACAGTGCGGGCAACCATAGCAGTCCCACCAAAGCTGTCAAAAGAACACAAGTAAGAATAATGGGGAAGAAGAAAAAACCTCAAGTTGCGTACCCAGTATCAGCGTCGGCAATGACAGGCGTTGTCGGACTCAAACCACAGACCATCTGGGCACTCTGGACGAAGTCGTTCAAAGTTGCAATAGCAAGGTCGGGTTGACCAAGCCGTGAAGCCGTGGTGGCAGCTCCACTTTGGTACATACACTCAAAGCCTGCCTCCAGTGCACACCGGGCACTGATACCATCGCAAATACCAGGAGCAATCTATCGACCACAATCAGATCAAACTTCATCAATCACGAGGGATATAACTATACGAACAACAATGCCAGGACGAGCGAGCATCTGACGAAGGCGTGTAGCAGGATCCCAGGACAAAGGACCCTCCAAGAAATTCTTGGGATCCAAACGAGGGTTATAGTAGACTCCAGCCCTCGAGGGGGCTTCTGGAGAAGGTGCGGCAGCGGGAGCGGCATCATTGGATTCCTCGATGGGAGTTTCGGGTACAACTGTAGCGACGGCAGAACCGTTCGACTCAGGCGTCCTGTAGAAATCGAGTCCGGGCATGATGGTGAGGGTGTGACGTAGGGTTACTTGTCTTTATACACAGAGTGGATTAAGAGAAGAGGCGGGTCGTGATCAACACAGAAACCACTGCACTTTATACTTGCGCGGAACGTCCCGATCGGGTGGTTTTTCCATTCAGTGGGAGGGCAATGTGTTCATAGGGTCGGCCCTTCTTACGTAGAGTTGCGAAACTGTGTGCGGCGCTACACCTTTCCCCCGATTCGGTGAGCCGTGCAATTCCGGGGTCAGTTCCCGCACCCGAGTAGAAGGTGCGCCGCGGGGACAGACGGACGAAAGAGAAGAGTGTATAAAGATGGAAGGTTGCTGGAGACATACCCACATGGATCAGACCATCAAGAAATTGAGGTCAGAGCGGAAAAGGAATAGTTGTAAAGTTCGGATTCTTGCATAATTTCCTTTTTTACTAGCCGTCCTCCAATCACAGAGGCTATGTGGGTAGAGTGATAACGTTACATACTATATCACACTATATTTGCAGATGCGATCCGAGATTGCTGGATTTCCGTGTCGTTACCGGACCGGGCCTTCTGCTTCCGGCGCCGCAGCAGGTCACTTCGGGGTCCCATGACATACAAAATGAAACGCATCATAACCTGGCAGGAACAACAGCGACGCGGAAGCAACTCTTGCTACTCGATTGTGACTTGCACCTGTCGTTGGAGCGAAAAATACATTGTTCGCTTAGAATTACGAGGCTCAAAGCACCCTGATACTTCCACCCGGTGTCAGCTTTGGTTAATGAGAGCCACACCAACCCCTATAGCAAGTTTGCTCCAAGGCTCTGACGGTACTTGAGCGGAAATAAGAAGCGACGTGGCGCCCAGGAATTGTTCTACAAATGTGGATAAGTAGCTTTTTGAGGTCAATTTCGAGGAGAGATCTCAAGTTGACTAAAAACGCACCACTGGCCGCGGACTGCGCGCCTACGTCGGACAGAGATCACAGTATGGCGTGCTGTGGCAACAAGATTCACGGGAAGTGGAGCCTCGATACACCCATCTAAGTAGTGCCACGGATTGAAATATCGTCTGCCCATGCGAGGTGTCGCTCACTGCGTACCTACATCACAGTTAGCACAATTTCCCAAGTGTGGTTGTTAGGATTGTGCACGGCAAATCTGCTAAGATCGTGGAGTTAGAGGGGAAACGACGCAATCGATACATGATTCTTAGTGTTTGCTGAGATCGTGGAATTAGAGGGGAAACAACGCAATCGATACACAATGGCATCGGGCTTCCTCTTCGCCGCCAATTTTTGTCCCGTACCGAATACCAAGCATTTTGATGATATTCTTGGCTTGCCGGGGCTTCCTGCCATTGCGGAAATAACGGCGGGGATGAGTTTTTCGTGATGGAACAATCGGCAGTTGCAAGCAAGGAGCCCGAATTGAAGTCTATGCCATTTCCCAGGCTAATGCGAGCAATGGCTTGGCTCGCCCTCAGAATCGCCTCGTTGCCCTGAGACTTGAATAGGCTTTAAATATGGGGGTACCTCTGATAGCTGGATATTGTCATGTTCATATGCAACGACGAATTTCAATGGGAGTGAGCTCGGAAGCCTGTCGACGAATCGACTCCCCACGTAGTCGACGCCAGTGGCGCCCATGCGAGTGTCAGCTCTGAGTGGGACTCGCATGGGCGCCACTGGTATAACGCAACGTGTACGTGTGTCGGTTGCACGACCGTATCCACTTTCGGGTCAGCATCACCTTCTTTCATCTTTCCTGTGTGGCCCGGTCCTTGGCACTTACCCAGTCGGATTCGGGACCACGCTGTGAACCGGAAACATCATTCTGGCAAACACTGCATGGTGCCCGTCCTGTACAATGTTGTATAGCGTCACGTAATATTTTCCTTGAATCAGAAAACGACCAAGTTTAGTCATATGTACTCACGGTAAATTCGGCAGGCTTGCAAGTCGGTACGCTAGCAATTACTAGTGAGGGCAGTGACTTGATAAGCTCATGATTAATGGTTCAGGGTCAAACTGAGATCACATACTTGTTGGAAAAACCCATACCCTCTCAGGATAAATCCAGGGGTATGGGTTACAGGAGAGTACTATGTAACAAGACGAGTTTGTGAACTATTTTTGTACATTCAAACCCGGGATTCATGCGAGTAGAATACAATGCTATATGTCCTTCATGGGACGCGGGGATCCCCATTTGTAAAGCTTCAGGAGAGACGGCCTGTGCCTCAGGCTATTCGCTACATTATGTGGCGTATGTGGCGTTTGCAAAGAACATGCACCTGATGGTCGTGGGAACCTGGCAGGACTGCTGCTGATACGGTGACTTAGGCACTTGATGGACGCATGCAAGTGTGTTTCAAGTCCTCGCCACTACTACGATATCCCTCTATTGCCTGTACTGGCTATCATCTCAGAGCAAGGTTTTCGTCATTTTCAGACTTTGATTCACCGAAGTGGCGTTCCCCTACAATTCGCGCGATGGAACCACGAACATCGCCGGATCCTCCCATTCCAACAGTGACTACCTCCGTAAGCCATCTTCGCAATCCTTGGCAAGAGCCGTTGGCGTGTGATTCAGACGTTACCCTCGGAGTCGCAGAACGCTGTCCCATCGCAGACCTCCAAGGCTGAGCCGCTCATGATGCAGATTGTCGTACGCAGGGACCTCTTCGACGTAAGTCCGCGTTTCAGCTGACGTTGCAGTCCGAGTGACCTATGCAAGGACTGAATTTCTATCAAAGAAAGAGAAGTGGGGTGTTGGACCACTCATGGCCCAAGCAGCGCATGCAGCTACCGCGGTATGCGTATCGCATACACGTTCGTGTCTTCCCGCGGCGTTGACGCCTTTCACTGGCAGGTTCTGCACGAGACGCGCGAACGACAAGAAACGATCGACTATCTGGAGGACCTCGGAAACATGCGCAAGGTGAGCCTCCAGGATCGAGATCTGCATATAATTGACACAGATCCGCATACATGTAGGTCGTGCTTCAGGTGGGTCGCATTCATCTCGGACATTTCTTCCATACCCGGTTGACCGTATACGTATTATAATTTAACTCGACTCGCATTTCAGACACCAGATGTATCTACGCTTGAAAAGCTTTCTGCTGCACTCTCCCGTGCTGATCCGTCGCCGATACCACATCATATCTGGACGGAACAACCGGAAAACACTCCCACTTGCATCGCTCTTGCACCCAATAGAAAGGAAAAGTCCATACGTAAAGCGTTGGATAAATCGTCATGTCGGCTTTGGCGAAGCGATTAATGGTATTCAAACGATATGTAATGCACGCATACAGTGGTGTCCAGACCGAAATTAGCGTTTACCATATGCATCTCAACGCCGTAACAGCTTCAATAATTTCTCTATGCCGTCCAACCCGAACCCATCCTCGGTTGGGTAACACACAAACATCCGCTGGGCGAACGTATCAAACTTGCGCTAAGAAAACCACTGGTCAGTAAGGCTCCCGGCATATATGAACAACTGACCCGAAAATCGTGCCGATTGAGGAGGTGAGCGCCACGCGCGACCTTTGTGTACGTCTGGCAAAGCCACGTGAACTTCCATCCAGATATATTCCTAGTTGGCCTGAGATCATTTGCTGCGCTGATGTTGAATGTGACCATAAGATGACCTGACTCATGATCTGCAACCCCTTCGGGGTGTTGCTCATGAAGATCTCGAAGGACTGTGTGGATCAACCGTTCGGATGTGCCTTTCGGCGCATCGGGGAATTGAACAGCATTCTTGATGACGTAGGTATCCCCCGCCGGAGTAAGGATTAAGACGCCGACCACCTGCAAGACCAGTAAGTCATTGCATACTCTTGGAAGTGTGTTCCTTGTCCTTACCTTGTCGAATTGGAGTGCAACCCAATACTCCCGATTCTCAAAGTCGAGCCACGGGTCAAAGGACGTCTGACGATGATCAGTATGATATCTGATATAGATCGATAGTAATGGTACGCACAGCGGCGAGCTGAAGACCTTTGCGAGCGTGCTTCCAAGCAGCGATACCATCCTCAATCTCTCGCCTAAGATCATCAGACCAGTCTTGTCGCAAGATGCGCTTAACCCCCACGTTCGCTCTCTCCGCCCGCCTGAGATTCTTCTTCAAATCCTTGACCATGGATCCATGCCCACCCTCGTCATCTTCCTGCGTCATTTCGAGAATGTGCTGAGGGTCGATGACGTCCTCGCTGATACAGTTGACGGTGGACCACCCCATATTTGCCAACAGCTCTTCGATCTCCTCGGGGACGCAACAATACACGAGGCGGAGATCATGGGACTGGACCCATGTGATGAACTGGATCAAGGGTCCAGATGGAAATCGGACCCTTCCTCGTCGGAAGACCGCTCGCTCGCAGAACTTGAGGTGATCGGGGATGGCGTAGCACCATTAATGTTGACCGATTTCTCCGACTCGTGGTTCGAGCCGTGGCTCTTGAAGGCGTTGAGAAAACGATGCATGGTCGACCCTTTCGACCCTTGGTGGGTGCGGCTTTATAACGCAGAGCTCCTCTGCTGACAGTCGACACCCTCGATGTTAGAATTGATGATGTCATTGATTAGTATGTTCCCCCGATCATTCCTCGATCAGATCATTTCTAACGGCTGACTCGATCGGACTTGGCGAAATAGTGATGCACGTGCTCAGTTGTAACACTTCCCTACCCACGATCCATCTTCCACCCAGGCCAATCGCGGTCCATCGCTTCAATTAAACCACCAGTCCGAGACCCAAGTGCGATCATCAGGTGCAGGTGTACTTCGGAGAGGGCAGGCGTGGTCCGTTGCAAAAACGCTTCCGCGCGCCGCTCCACCATCCGTTCCGAAGCGATTTCTGGGTCGATCTGCAGGTTCGTCAAGCGTGCCATACGCGTGATGGTGACATCGAGCGCATGCTCTTCGTCTCGATCCCGTAGGAGCGCGGCGCCCATGATGGACAAGTAGGTCAGCGATGTGGAGACGACGTTCAAGGCGGCAGCAAGTCCCGCGTTGGTCAGCTTCGAGATGAAAGTCAACGTGAGTCGTTCGAGGGTAGAGCCAGACGCGCCCACGAGGCATGTGAGCTCGTCGTCCTTGATGGGAACGTACGCAAACTCGACCTCAGTGAGGCGACAGGATGGCGAGGCTAATGGGAGGGTGTGGTTGCTGGGAGGAAGAACACTGGAGATGGTGAGATGCTTCAACGATGGCCATGTGGCGATGCAGGACACCAATTGAGCCATGCTGAGGAGGCACCCGCCATAGAATGTTTCTACTTTGTTCAGTCTATGAAGGGCATCCACGAGATCGTCCGGGGGAATGGCTAGGTTCCTCCGCGGATCGAGACGCAAGGTCTGAACCATTTCGGCAACACGTAGGATAGACAGGAAAGCTTTACCAAACTGTGAGCGACGCAAGCCACCCTGTTGCAACGGCAACATTGGCGGGGGACCCAGGTCATAAGGGTTCCAGGTGGGGTGTCTCTCCAAGTAGTCTACCGAGAGGTACCTGATGCCAAGACCCAGATTAGGGCGCGCAACGAGTCCATTCGCAAAGCTGACTATTTCAGGGGGATGTCCCTGTTGGCGTTCTCTTGAGCGAAAATCGACCAATAGCACGTCGAGCGCACACGTCCATTCCCGACACACCAATGCGCACGACAAGATATCCTTTCGCCAACTGTAATGTGTCAAAGGAAAGCGCAGGCTTTCAAAGATGAGGAGGAGGACGTCTATGGGAAGGGAGATGATTCTACGTTTGCTCATAGGAGCGACTGGCAAGACGCGCACGACTCGACCGACTGTCGCAGAATGGTTGGTAAGAGGGTGGTGGGAGAAAACACCGCGGGTCATCGCGGTGTATAGCAAATATGAACTGGTGAACGAGACGGACACGCTCTGCGTGTTTTCCGTCAGTGATTGGTCGAATTCGAAGATGGTATTGCTAGAACCCTCTGGGTAACTAGCTTCGCTGAACACAAGTTCCCCGCAGTCTTCGTCTGCACGATATGGGGACTGCGAATGAGCCGAGTGTTGATCCACCATAAATACTACTAGCCAGGGCTAGCTTTTGGGCCTTCGGCCCAAAAGGGGGGCACAAGGCTTTATACTATTTTTTTAGCTATGGGCTCAATTTTGGGCCTTTGGCCCAAATGGGGGGTGAAGATGCTTATCCATTATGAAAACAAAATTGTAGAATAAAATATTCTGTGTAATTACATGGAATGGGCTGGGTCTGCAGGAGACTTCTGATTTAGAGAAGTAATGGATGAGCTTGCAAGCTGACAACTGCCTTTGGCCTCATTCCTTGGCCTTAGGCAGGTCAGCTTGCAAACTCATCCATCACTTCTCTAAATCAGAAGCCTCCTACTTATATTTTCATTGATTTTTTTGTTCTTCTTGTTATTATACTTTTTTTATTGATTTGATTTACAGCTGTGCCCAAATAGCATGGGATTTGTACTTATTTTTTTCAATGAAGTCAAACACTTCCTAACTTGGAAGTGCCAATGGGCAGTTGGCACAAACCTTGCTTGCAGGACTGAATGTTGTTACATTTATGGTGTTTATTTGGATATAAAAAAAAAGAACATAGTTTTGATGACTGAAATTTGCAAAAAAATATTGGGATTATTGGGATTACACAGAGGATTTTGATATTTTTAAAGCACAAAAATGCATTAAAAACACCCTATCATCAGCTTGCAAACTCATCTATCACTTCTCTAAATTAGAAGCCTTCTGCTCCTATTTTCGCTTATTTTATTTTTGTTTTCTGTTGCACTTTTCCTTTGAGCTAATTTAACATTGAATTATCAGGGATGTCTTGTAAATATATTTATTATTGAGCTTTTCATTCAAGGATGTTTCTCAAAAGTATAGCAAAGGTGTAGCAAAAGTACAGGGGGAAGGTGTAGCAAAAGTATAAGACAAAGTGTGGCAAAAGTGTGGCAAAGGTGTAGTGAAAGTGTAGCAAAAGTGTAAGAAAGAGTGTAGTAAAAAAGCGCACAAAAGTGTAGTGAAAGTGTAGCAAAACTCATGCTACATATGGAGCTGTGGCTGTGCTACCTCTACTAAACAGACGATGGTTTTTGTGCATGGTTTTTGCTTGACAAAAAAGGTGGGATTAGCAAAATAAGTGAAATACTCAAAATACCAGAATTACAATATTTTTAAAGGCCAAAAATGCATTAAAAATACCTTATCTGCCTTATCAGAGTGTAAATATCCTAATATGTACTAATTACATAAGCATGAAGTGTGTGAATGGACAATATTTTTGTTGCAAGCAAAGATCATGATATAGATCATGGTCAAACCAATATTTAGTGCTGTGTAGTGATAAACTCACCTTATTTATGCTTCAGATCAATGGTATTTTAGGGAGGGAAGAGCAGAATTGAGGTCTCAGGTGGGGATTGTGTCCTGGGGGCGAGGACGGGCGGTGGCTGTGCTACCGCCCTACTGAACGGACGATGGATTCACAGCCGAGTCACATGATTTTTTCTGGACAAAACAGGAATCCCATGTGGACCTTACCGACGGAAGCGAGACAGGCGACACAGCCGAAACAGCCGAAACAGGCGTCGCATAGGTTTCGTACAATTTTTTCCTCGCCCGGTTCTAAGTAGATATTGCAGATTGGGAGTGAGGCAGCGTTCTGTGTTATAGGCGTGTCCCGGGCCACGGAAAAAACGCGGTTGACAACGGAAAGTGAGGATGGTTGGGGTGTAATATCCTAAGGGGTCACGACCAACGATCAACGAACCTGAACGAATATTAAAAATGAAAGCTGCGTACCCATGCCTCGACATATTTGGGAGTGACTCCGTTGTTGCTATACAACAAGGTTATACGGACGCTCGAGAATTGGCGCTGAGCCCCATTGTCGAACAGGACACATAGCACAGTTCTCTCCGAATCCTTTGAACACGGCGAGACCACCCAATCATATTCGCATTTCCAACAATCATAGTCGGACATGATGGCTCTC
>JBBPQV010000639.1:0-17157 GCA_038092675.1 Boletus rufocinnamomeus | reverse complement strand
CTGGCTCGTCGTTACCCTGCTATCGAAGATAAGGTGAGATAAAGTCGACATGGAAACAGTGAGTTTACCAACACTATCCTGTTCCAATCTTGGCTTCTTGGAGGCTGTATTATCCCCTTCATTGGACGCTGGCAGTAAGCGTTTGTGTCGAGATCTGGCTCGTGTAGCTGCAGATTGTTGTTGATAATGTATACAATTTGGACGATGGCGAAGGAGAGCACCGCTCGAGTTGAATGCCCGCCCACACAACAAGGCGCCGCATTTGAAATGACCATCCATCGGAGAGAAGGAGAGACCAACAAATAGTATTGTGATCAAATGGGTGATATGCATGCTGCGTTGAGATAAGCCAGTGGGATGTCGCCAAGGCCCAAGGGCTACAGAGCGGGAAGCGGAAGTTGACTTCAAGTTGCACAGGGCTGGTCCTCAGATTAGAGATGTACTAGTAGTGGATACTAGGGATTGCTTTCGCTGTGTTGGAGTAAGGGTGGCAGCACACGCCGTCTTGGTGGGATGGCACTGGAGTGGGATGGGAACAGAATGAATGGGTGGCAAGCACGTCGGACGCATCTGCTCAGCATTGGTCAGTAGCAGTATTTCCCACCTTGCAATAATAGGCAATACAGGGGTGATAAGCTCAAGGTTTGGATGCTTGGGCGCAAGATGGACGACAATTTGATTTTGAAGGGTGACGCCCGGGCCGGTGACAGCAATAGATACTTCGCCTGGGGTGATCCGATCCCTTGGATTCGGACGAGTGCATTCTCCACGCAACGTTGCTGGAACCTCCGTCTCCACATTGGCTATGGCTCCCGGATCAATGGGTATCACGGACACACAGTAAACGTAAGTAATGCTCACTGGTACACAGAAGAGTTGATTTCAATGAAGGGAGTACCACTGGCGTGAATTCGAAGGATCCCCAATCTTGACTGCAGACCGTCAGTCGCACAACATGTCCCAATGCACCTCCAAGCAACCTGATGATGACTCGGAGTGCTACCCTCAGGCTGGAGATGAGTCCAACACAAGTCTCACAAAGCCAATCAAGGAGTCCCAGCGGGACGGACGCCGATCCTTCCGTTATGCCTCCAATCATAGCTCACGATCCTCTTCGTTCAATGCCAGCGCGGCAGAAGTGATCCTCGGACTCTTTCGAGAGGATGCAGTTGCCGCAGCGGCAAATGCAGGGTATAGCGACTATGCCCATGAGGATCCAGCTGTGCGAGAAGCAATCATCCTCAAGGATGTACAAAATCCAGACTCCTGGGTTAACAAGACGCTTGCAAGACGGAAACTCTGGGATGATGACAACAGCAAGGTGTGTATTTGGGAATTGATGTTTGGTCTTTCTTTCTTTTATAACTTGTAAAACAGGGAGATTCAAAGGAATACACTAGCGCGAAACGGCTGCGATCTACTTCGCCCGTGGAAACCCCTGAAAATGTAAGAGATCTGACCATGAGACTGTAACTATTCTCAGGTTCTTAACATAGCATAAACGGTTGAGGGGCGGGGCCTGAGACTCGGAGATCAATGATACAAATTTTTCCCGCAGAGACTTGTTGGTGAGTTCCGTCCACCATTGATACAATCAGGCCGTGTCGATCGGCTACATAGGTGCCAAATTCTGGGTCAGAGAATTAACAAAGAGAGAACGGTCTCAGGAGCTCAGACTCGGAGTAACAAGGAAATATGTACCACCTGAACGACTCGGAACCGATATTTTACTATGAAGTTGCCCACTACTAGTACATAATTGAGTCATTGTTCTGACATATGGCCGGGCTCTCCAGCTTGTATGGTCTGGATATTGTCTTTGTGAAACATACACCTCCACAGGTGCAATCGAGCACTGGGACGTCACCTCGTCTCTGTCTTGTCGTAATATGTCTGGTTCTGCAATGGAAACACCAGAGCTTCGTTCATGGGCGCACGGATGTAGTTGTGAAACAGCGCCTGGAACTCAATATTGTCAGGCGGATAGACACCTGATTAGTAGATGTATTCGTCACATGTAGATCCATGCTCAATTGGTGCTCCACCAGCGTACATATGCTTCAAGTTGATGCTTGGCGTTGGGCCCAATGCTATTGCACAACGCTGAGCACAAGAAGCGTACCAACGCAGATTGCTCACTCAGATGGACGGATACACCCGACGTATTGTCCATGACGACGCTGTCAAATGTCCATTCTTGGTTTCATGCAAAACCATGTTGGCCCTGTCACAAAAGTTGTGCATGATGGTGTCGAGCTCGGACGCGAGCAGTGCAGGTCAGGTGGTGAGTTTGAGCTACCCGTGGGCCGTGGGTACAGACCCGTGACAGGTATGGGTGCGGGTATGGCGGTGTATGTTCCATCATCTTTCCGTTCACTCGTGACCACTGACGTCAGTCCGGTGTTGAACTTGGTAAGAATCTGAGATCTACTCTAAATTGGTCAGTGACCATCAGTCAGGCCCTGAGTCAGGGAGGGCGGGGAATAACATGAACCAAATGCGTCATTGATGTGGCCGAAGCATGATCCGGGGAGCCTCCAGATAATGGATGGTGGTAAGAATGCCTTGGTTTCAGTTTTTTCTTCTTCTCAATCACAACCCACCATCGATGCACCCCTCTAATCCTGACGCTAGCTCAGATTTTGACCGTGCTCCTTCGCCGTATGCATTCGACGACGAACAGTCTTATGACGAGGATGGTCAGGCAAGATGGGGAGGTACTGGACAGGGTGCACCTCTCGACGAAAATGGCCGGTATATTTATAGTCAGGCGGGCATGCCTGTAGTCCCATCCCTGCCTCCGAGTCCAACAAGTTCCCCAGAGATTGTCCTTGTGTCGCTGGTGAGTATAATCAGTTGCCTATCTGCTTCATATTCACGGACACATATGTAGCCTGGTGGTGCTACCCCCCACAACGAAGCAGGTGCAGGCAAGACGATCACAACCGACAACAACGTCAATCCCCCAACCCTGAAACGTCAATGGTCAGATGAACAGCCGAGGGTATGTAACTATCTCTATGAAAATTCAGCACTGCAATGATCTGCTACAGACCCCGCGCCACAATTTTGGAGCGTTGACCAACACAAATCGGGCAAATTCGGTGCCAATCCAACCTTCTCGGCCAATCAAACGCCGTCGTCTTCGGTCTCCTTTTGACTTCCGCTCGGAGTCATCTCGTAATGAGAACAGCTTGGAAGTGGTGATGAAGGAGTTGCAGTGCAATTTGAGCAAGCAAACAGAGATTCTCGCTGCAATTTTGGAGACACTACAAGAACGTGATGCAAAGTCTTAGTATTCCATGTATGTATCACAATGTGACAAAGTGTATCTACTGTACTTTTACAATCAATTGAGAGTACCACTAGTATTTGTGAGAATGAGTGACGAGGAATGAATTAAACTATAGGATACCAACAGGGTACGACGTTTCAGCCAGGGTCAACGGAAACCATTTAATGACCCTTGGAGCACCTCAAATATGTGGACGGAGCCCTGCACGGACCGAAGGCAAACCAAGCAATGCTTTTCCTTTTTCCCTGATTCTTTTTGTCTTATCCTGTGTATTGGAGTAACCGGCGTCACGGTGACGGAATCTGATCAAATCCATTGTGCAAATCTGAGTCAGGCCTCCGGATCATATCTGTGCGGCAAATATAAAGATTTGTTGGAGCGGCCATCGGTCACTCACTAACTCAGACATGTCTCATAGTCCCGGGCCAGCTCCCGAAATGAATTCTGCACTGAAGCGGCGCATTGCTACGCTTGAAGAAGAGAATGCGAAACTTGTCAACAAGATGATAAAGTTACCGTTTGTCGTTGATTACTGACTTGGGGTTATCCATCCATCTAACATTTGATGGTTTGTAGTGTCCATTCCTATGTGCGTGAGGGACGAGTCATCCGTCGACTTGTGGACCTCTCTGATCCTATAACCGACTTGATTGCCGAGTATGATCGGCGTGTTTTGCTTGCAGAAGATGAGGACGAGATCGAACATGTGGCCTCATCCGATAAGTAAGTGTAATCTAATCAGTCGATATCCGGCAACTCCCTAAATAATATCTATATACTTTGACAGGGAGGGCCGCACTTTTCGTTCCTATAAAAAGCTTCTCCAGTGGTGCCCATCAATCACAAGGCTCACGCAAGCCAACGTCGATGGATATGAACTGACTTTAGCCTGCCAAGAGGTAAGCCAACGACAGATTTGGTTCGGAACTATCTTACATCCATTCAAGCTGAAAAAAGGTGCCGATGGTGCACGCGGAGATGACGCAAACACGTTGAAGAGATCAATCCCCACCTGGTTGAACCACCAAACTCCATATCCTACTCCCCTCCTTATCGTCAACGACAAGCAAGGGCGAGGGTTTAATCACGACCTCACAGGTGGACTAATTTGTCCAGTTGACTACAATTGGCTCGACGCTCCGTACGTTCATCATTTCCTCTTTTTTTCCATCTGAATTCCTTTGATAGCATTCGTGATGCCATCCGCACATATCATCCCAACTATCCAGTGACGGCATATATGTGGCCATCTTTCCTGTATGCAAACGGGCAGTACAACGCCGAGCGCCCATCGGTAGGTTTATTCAAAGGTGAATTACTTGTGAGGGTGCGTGAACTATGTCATACAACACACTATTTTTTCACTTGTTATCCATTGACAGGCATTTCGTTGCATATTCACTTCTCCGAGCTCCGCCCATGAGGATGAAGATGAGGACGCTGGTGGACAGCCTCATGCAAGCGGAAGAGCTCGCAGGCCTTCACGTCTCATACGCACTCGTTGCGATGTCGCAGGTCTACTCAAGATGCGATCAGTACAGCCCCGTGCAATTGCATACATCGCTGTCCAGGTATGTAACCGATCATGACAACATCATTTACGCAGTGCTAATAACAGAATCTTAGCTTCGTTTTGCGCTGTCCAGCAGCACCTCCTGGGACCTAAATGATGACAATTTTAGCTACCAGACTTTCTATGACAACATCGTCGACTGGTTTGAGTGCCCGAGATCACGAACCAAAGCCCAAGCAATTGAAGAACTACTTCTCTGGTGGAATCGGTGAGCCCGGTGACTCGAGTTTATTCATTCTCTCACCCTTTTCTAGCATAATTTTTGGTCCTCGACACGCTTCAACCCTGCAACCACAAGACGTTGCTAACTTGTCTGTTGCAGCATCGATGGAATAAACGATGGAATAAATGTGGTACCCCCCCCTGATTCTGTCCTCAAATTTTATCCTCAATGTACTCGTCATGTGCTGTGCGCGCATGCTGTATCGGCGGCAGAGCATTCAGATCTGTATGAATCGAGTATAATATTTGTATTGATATCTTTCTATAATACGGAATGAACTGTTTTCAAGCAGACTATAGTCCCCCACTATTGGAAAGGTTCTAGCATTCAGGTTATCAATTTGCACGTTGCTACAATATTTTCGCCAGTGGCCCTCAATTTCTGCGAGATGAGCCTTCCGCAACCGAAGAGAATTGGCCGTGTCGCCGAATGGGTCGGGATATTGAGAGTCATTGCACAGCAAGAACATGATTACGAGGACTTCGGATTTCACACTATTTCGCAGTAAAGCTGCCAGAAATATCCGGTAATATTAAGCACTGGCCTCGAATGAATATTTAGTGTAGATTTGAAAGTGTGTATCTCTGGTGCCCCAGGTGGAAATGCCCAGTAATGTCGCTATCTCAGGGCCTGCTATCAATGCCTCTCCGAAAAGCTCAATATCATTCAGACTTGGAGCCAATGCCAGAGAGACACCGGGACCGGGACATCTGGAAATATAACATAAATTTTCAGCAGGGACCTGCACACTCCACACTTGTGCATCGTATGCGAATGACCCTGAAGGGATAAATGTTAGGGCCACACCATGTAAATTAGGTTCGTTATTCTCAATGGCTGGCATATGTGTGCAATTCGCACAGGAGGATAGCAATGTAAATGGATACAAACTGGTTATCAGGCACGATGGCAAAATTCATCACACTGCTTTCATTTCTACATTTACAACTCGGTTACATTGCTCGATAAAGAAAAATGAGTTTCAGTGATGAACAGGCATGAGACCCATCCGGAGCCTTTTGATAAGAAAAGGCGTAACTCATTGCTGGGGCAAGCTAGCGGGATTCCACGGTATTCGTCAATCAGCAAGACGATATCTAATCATGTGGAAGCGGTCATAGGCGGCGGTCATGAGTAGTCCTTTTGGATTAGTAACTGGATAAATGTTATATTGAGTCATGATATATATGCTAAACTAGCATTTGATAAGACTACACCTGTTTATCGATCTTCCTGGTTTGTGTGCTCAGATTAGCTGCCACGCCAGCTAACGCTCAGGCCTGTCCAACAGAGCGGCTCAGACAAGAGAGCGCACTGTGCAGCCATGAATGGCGTGAATTCGACGCTCGGTGCATTCACACCAGATCTTGATACATCCCAGATTGCTTCATCATCTAATCTAGATAGGCAGCCTGACCTTTCAAGTAAATGCTGGCAATTTTGACAATAAACATGCCCTTATAGGGGGCAAGTTATTCTCCAATTCGTCGCATCACCACTGGTGATAATTGCAACGTAGAAGTGCCCTTGCGGAACATCGGGTGCTATCGGTGTCAACATTACGATTCAGGTGAACGGTATGAGCTTAATACACGTATGGAATAATACGGTAGGGCACGAGTTGTTTGTACTTTTCCCAGTCCTTGCCATACCTGCAACAGTATCAGTCAAGTCACGACAACTAGACAGACGGAATCGTTTGGAAACGCGACACTCACTTTTTTTCGCAATTCTCGTCATCCCTCCTCTGCCTATGAATGAGCAATACGGCAAAGTAGATGACGTAGAAATATGTGATGGGAGTCTCGAATCCCGTTGGCAGAGACCATGCAAGCGCCATGATGAGATCACCGCTATGAAGTAGAAAGCAAACGCAGAATGAGCATCACCTTGCCAGAAAAGAGAATCGATAAACGTACAAGTAGTTTGGGTGGCGCGATCGCCCCCACCAACCCGACGTGAGCAACTTAGATCCCCTCTCCGTCGTCATGTATTTTAGGTCTATTTCGCTGATCATCAGTCACGGGGACAGTCATTAAGTTTGATCACTCACTCTTTGGGTTCTTGCCATTTCTGAAGTCATTCTTCTCCCCATTGGCAGCTCGGAAGATCCAATAACCAAGTGCATTGACAGCCAAAATGCCAACGGTGCTTGGGAGACCAAGTTCTACAGGTCTGAAGACAAGGTAACGTGCCTGCAGGGAGTATACAAAGGGTACCCAGGTGAGGTCGCCAACAGCGAGCATGAATCCAAACCCATCGGTCGTGATGTCCATGGTTGTAAAAATGGCGGGCTGTACA
This sequence comes from Boletus rufocinnamomeus, assembly GCA_038092675.1. Lineage (NCBI taxonomy): Eukaryota > Fungi > Basidiomycota > Agaricomycetes > Boletales > Boletaceae > Boletus > Boletus rufocinnamomeus. Next base: position 9,765 of record JBBPQV010000639.1, on the reverse strand, counting down.
TTTATCAGTACACTAACCATAGGGGGGAAAAAGTCACACTCACCTCATTGTACAACCCATCTGTAACATAGAAACCCTGGAAGGCGAGGACAAGCCACATACTCCACGTGACGTTTTCCCAACCACCACGCTTCACGGCTTGCACACAGACCATGCTAATGTTGATGAGAAACCAGAGGATGAGCCCAGGGCGGAGCTCATTGAATGACTTGATGTCGAATGAACCAATGGAGGGATTCAGTTCGCGACCGATGTAGAACTGAAAAGACGCGTCAGACGTGTAAAGAGGGAGGAATAAAAGGAAAACAACGGACATCGTAAATTGGGTTACCAGAGTTGCCACCAAGCGCCAGCTGCGCGCCTTGTCTGAAAGAGCCAGCATACACCGCTACTCCCTGCACGATGGACATGACGAGGGAAGCGGTAAGGAAACCGAGCCATTTATCATAGAGAAAGGTGAACGACTCTGGACCATAACGAATGATGTAGCCGGTAGTGATACCCAAAGCGAGGAGGAAGGTTGAAAACGCTGTATGACACGGGATGATGAGTCCATACTTTCATCGGTAGAAACGATGACGGGTACCATTGATCTTGTACTGTTTTTTCTGCCCATTTCTCATTGTGACACCTTCGATCCAATCGCCCGGCAAGACAGCCCACGCGACGACACAGAAAGCATACCAAGCCAAGTAAATCAACGCAGCTTCTGTGTCCCAGAGACTGGTCCACCACAGCTTGCTGGTAACGGATTCCTGTACACGCACAGCCAAGAGAGAAGGGGAGAGGACGTAGGAAGGTGGACAAGCACCAGCGGACTCGGAGCAACCAAAGTAAAGGAGGTAGGTCATGATGGGTACACCTACGGTGATGAGGAAGGCGCCGGGTGGACCCATGAACTCGTAGGTGGTTGTGCGCGGGTTGAGCAGGCCATTTGGAGGTTTTGTCGAGGACATGGTGGACCACGACGGCGAGGATAAGCAGAATGTAGTCGTAACAATAAACGTGGTTGGACCACTCCACCCGTGTGAACTTTTACAACAGCACCCGAAATGGTCAGACTTTCGTTCCGACGGATAATCAAGTGTTACGATGACCAAGACATCAAAGCACCAAATCGAACTCTACAACGCGTGTCGAGTGAAACACCTTGTTCTTCTCCACGCTGTTCATTTGCCGCTCGTCATCCTACGAGACAGGTTCATCCACCCTGCACCTTCTAGCCCTCTCATCGGAGTCGCCACCTTTTCCACGTCTCTGCACGTCAGACTGATTCTCCTCCGCCTGCGTAATGTCCCTCCGTATCTCAGGACGTCCCCCATGTCCTCTCCTCGGACTGTCCGCCAGTTCGATAATTCGACCTCTTCCCCAGAAGGACACCGTAGTCTTCCGTCACCCAAGAACACGTCGTGCGTCACGTCGTCTATCCCGTGTAGATGCGAGGCATACAGATCGCCAGTTGTGATGATGACGCTCCGGGGCTCGAGGAACACAGACAGAACCGGCGTCGGATGAATGGCTCGTCCCGAACTGGCCTGTGCCACGTCGTGACCCGTCTGATTGGTCTCCAAGTCGTAGGCGTAATAATGAAAGACGGTATGCGAACCCAAGGACACGGTCCCAACCACAGGATAATATACAGGTCCATCTTCATGGGGCTTGGATCCAAAAAGAAAAAAAGTAGATAAACCGATATAACCGCAATCTATCCCTTTCCTCACCATTATGCCTTGTCCGGGAAGATACTGCGCATCTCGTCAACGCATCATGTGATATCAAGCAAGCGCACGCTACTAACCTTGTTGAGAATGACATGATTCGGTTCTTTGTGTGGGGAAAATTCAAACGCTCCAGTCTCCTTCAAACGTCCTATAACGTTGGGGCTGAACCCCTCTTAACTAACAGGGGGTGGCACCCACTGGGGAGGAACTCACTGTAAATTCAAAAATGGGGGCATCTCCTTGCGGAAAAGAACATCCCCTTGTACGATTTCGCCGCCTAGCCAAAACGGTATGGTTCAAGCTCCCGAAGTACGACGTAGTAAAAAAGCAAGCTCACCCCATAGTTGCAATCTAAAAACAGCACAATGGGACGTAAATGATAGGGCACACGCCACGGAAAGCATATATACCGCGATTCTGATGGACCTTACCTGCGATTACCATGCGTTTTCCATTTGAGCTTGGGTGATTCGTCTATCTAACCACTCGGTGTCAGTGCGCCGTTATGCGACGAGAGTTTGCATGATTTTATACGAGTGGCGCGCATGTCACGTATATTCGTTGTGTCAGACTTGCCTTGCGGAGGGGGTACTCCTCTTCTCCGACGGTGATGAAGTCCGGGATGTAATACGCGGCTGTAGGGGCGGTAGTTACAAGGAAATCGTTCGAATGGACAGTTCCCCGTTGCATACTAAACTTCGAAGGTTAATCGGCAATATCGTGCCAAAGAGAGTGATGCGGTCCTCGAGATCCCACGACGCGGAACTGCCGAACCACCTTGTTTACGAATGCACCCTAATACGTGTTGGATTTATGCAGCAAGAAACTCGCACGGGGCAACCACACAGCCACAGTACTCCCCTATGAGGGTTGCAGGCATCATCGTCTGCACTTGTAAACAAATTTATCACAGTGACGTTCGGGACTCTCAGGCAGCGAACCGATTCCCATCAGAGGCCTTCCAAATTTGTAGGTTCATTCCATCAATTATGCAACGCAGATGAGTTTTTCTCCACAGAAAATTGTATAGTCGAGTAATGGATGAAACAAAGTTAACTCGTGCTCAGATTAACTGATCTGAACCGCGCCCCCGCCGCGCGGGAGCCAGTTAATTTCGCGATTGACGACGCTCCGAACTCAACAAGGCGATTACAGTGGTTCTCACATTCCTTATTCGCCTCCTCTCGCCGCTGATGCAAAGCGCGCTCATGCTATCTAGAGAAGGAGATCACAGAGATGATCAGCACATGGATCCCAAGGGGATAACTATTTTCATCCCTCAGATCCGACCTTATCGTGGTCCCGTTCTCAAGCGGGCTACGGTGCTACGCCGTTCAATCTTCGAGACCACCTTTGATCTCTCTTCATCCCCATTGATCTGATTGCTTCTATGGGGTCCCTTGTCTGTGTGCCTTTGTCAACGTTTCACCCCCTTGACAGATCATGAATGGGTCAGCAAACTAAGCCGCCCAGTCAAATCCCCCTCTAGGTCCGCATACAAACACGTGTGTGTACCATCCCATCGATCTCCCCCCCAAAAAAACGGCAACAAGGCTGTGTACGAGCGTATATGTAAATATGCTTTTCCGAAGCACTGAAATGCTTAATTACTTGCCAGCACCTTTCACCATTCCCATGGGCCGAAACCCCGAAATGAGCATCGCGGAATGTTCGTATGGGTACCGTGTGTTCCCCCCCCTCCCCCATCCGCGGCGATGCGCTAGGCGACGGAGGCGAACATGAAAAACCAAAGATCCGTCACATCTTCCATTTCGTTTGTTTGTCTGCCCCCCCTTTTTTTTCTCTTCCTCTTCTTTTTCATTCCGACTTGGCCGTCTTGGAGGGTAACAGGTCGGTGCATATTTATCGCGAGATGAACGTGTGATTAAAGGGGCATGGCCTTGAGGTCCGTGTCGGACTTGCCGAACAGACACAGCTGCGGCCATCCAATCACCAGATGACCTCGTGCGAAACAGAGACCACCTCCATCAGAGTCCAAGACCTCTTTCTGACAACGGGGCTAACAACGATCTCGCTCTTGCACAGCCCCCATCCCCGGTGGACGAATTTGGGTCCCGTGGACGAGGCGCTGATAACGACGTTCGACTTCCAATCAGAACCCGTGATGGTGAGAACGGAACACGCAGACAACGTTGATCGGGTTCGTAATCACATTTCACTCGAGCTGGTCTAGTGGCTCTCCATTCACTCTTATGTAGTGCAAAAAAAAAGTCCCTGAACGATTCAAAGCACAAGATCGGGACGGCAATCATTTAATAATCCGGCGCCTTCCAATAAGTCCGAGGTGATCGTGGAGGCTACCTGGGCGAGTCGAACCGCGAGCGCTTGGCGGGCTAGGCAATTGGCAGATAACGATAACTCAAAACGTGTGATGGTCTGGGCCCCAGTCAGTATTATAATGCAGTGGATTATGCGATATAGGTATATTCATCTACGAAGCATCCACCCGCGGCCTCCCGTCCGAGCCAAAACTTTCATGTCCCGCCTGTAGGGGGTGAGCTAACCCAAAAAGAATGAAATGGAGCGGTTCCATCGTGTGAACGGATCCATTAATCTGGGCGCAGCCGGAAGCGAAGAGATGCTGCAAGAAGTAGTTTGGAAAAAAAAAGGTGAATTGGTCTATTTTTGCTGTTCAGCGGATCTGGTAAAGGACGTGAACCAAGGTGAGACGGGGGAGCGGATTTTTCCCAAGAGGAGAGCGGAGTGACGTACACTGGTACGTAGTGGCACGGATAGCCGCGACGGTTGCAATTACTGCAGCTCGGTCGGCTGCCATCGCACTTGAGCTTGCGACCTAGGGGACGGCGACGAGGACGGAACGGGGTCATTGAGTTCGAGTCAAAGGACAGGGTTTCGACGATGCAGGACATACCTCGACAGAACTGACACGCCATCGGGGTCCTTCGGGGTACTCTCGGTATCTCTTCGGCTCCAGTTTGGACGTTGTATCGGGGGGGATGTATTGGCTAGGAGACCGTCATGAATCAGTGGACATCCTCGATGAGGGAGAAAGGACGCACTTGAGACATTAGGTGTATAGTACGGATACTGCGATTGGCAAGGGTGGAACGGTAGCACGGTGTCAGCCAGGGAAAACAGGGAGGGATAGATGAGACGCTCATGGATCATTTGGGCGGGCGCAATTTATGCTGTATGGAGAGCCCATCGCTAGCGGACGAAACGTCGTAAACCTGGCGCAATACGTATTCCCAAGCCTGTACAGCCTGACAAAACGCAGGCTGTAGAGTACCTCGGCAGCGTTAATATAGAAATGGACATACAGGCTAGTAAAGAAAAGTCAAATGCTTGATTTAGGAAAGAGAGACCGCGCCGCATCAGAGACATTTTCAGTGCGGGCGAGCAGCGAAGCGGCATGGTTCCATCCCATCTAAAGAACCGCCCGGGAGAACGGCTCGGAGGTACTTACTTGGCCTAGGTCACTGATCGGAGGCACGCCCGTCGCACAGGCTTTGGGCCATCATAAGGGGTAATCAAACTTTGAGCACCAAGTCACCATCTGGGAGACCCCTTGTTCGCTCGCGGGATAAATTCACCGGACGTTTTTGTACAAGGATTAATTACAATGGCTGTTCGGGCAGTAGAGATGCCGAGACGTACGATATCCCTGACGTGGAGCTTATTCTTGTTCTTGCCCGACCGCGGTATTATTCGTTCGAAAGCTGTCGCACAGCGCAAACGTGTTGACAAGGTTGAATCTTGATGACTTGAATAAATTCCGTGACGAATGAGAATAGTGATCATGTACAAAGACAAGACGACATCCAGTCACGGTGAAAACGGCATCGACACATTCCCAGCCTTCTCTGTCGCTCACACGGGAACGCAGTCCTTTTCATACATGTACATATAACTCGCCATCCTGAGGCCGCACACTCAACTGCAATCTACCATCACGTCAATTATGTAGCGGTTTGTGTCACATCTACCGTCTCAAATACTTTCGTCACCCTGCTTCCTTCACATGTCAATGCCTTTAGGACGTCCCGTAGATTCCCGGTCGATGGCGTTCACAAGACGGACGCAAAGGTGCGGCGGATCTCGTCCCAGTACGTTAAATTCCTTCACCTCTCATTCGCCCGAACACTAGAGAGAAATGATTCAATTGGTTACTATTCTGTCAAGCAGGGAGATACGTATCGAACGTCTTGACCCCGTCCAACGTCCACCTTGCATTCCTCGGGCCATTTAAAGATAGATGACAATGATCGAGGTATGGTTCTGTCCCATGAAGCGCACCCCCATCGACGGCGCAAATCTTGCACTGATCTCATCAACGCATCGGGTCTAAACTTGCAGCCAAACTCCCGAAAAGTGGCGCTCGGCGCCAGTCCGAGCCTGGAGACCATGGCGCGTCTTGTAGTTACCCACCGACCTCGGGGGAGTCTAATCCATTCATCCTCCTCCTTACGCCTCTCGATCATCTTCTATCCGGATCCAACGCACCAACGTCATCCCACATACAAATACCTCTCAAGTGCGTCCCGACACCTCGTTCCACATGTTTTGATGCTGACATTGGATTGCAGTTTCCGGCGTTCATAGCGCCTATCAAATACCGTACACTTCCCACCCTTGACGTCGACGCCGTACCAGTGTAATCTGGTATCAAATTATCAATCACATCATTCCCCCCCCACCCACCGACTATGCCCTTCTTGGACGTCGTGACTCCAAGACTGGGGTCACATGCCTCTAGTACTTTCCCTACAGCCCACAAATCGACCTTTGGGCGGTGTCATTCCAGCCCCGTGATGACACTGCCCAAGGTGGCTTCACCGTCACCTGAGCCTACTTGCAGATAAATTCGTTCGTTCCCCAAGAAAAAGCCAAGCTTGTGTGCATATATGTACGCTTCTCATCGTGGGGCCCTCCGAATCCGCAGTCGATAGATGGCCTTGGCGGCATAATGCCGATCCGACGTCTCTCGCTCTCGTGTCGAAGTAACCCTAGTGGACATGCATGTATCCCCCGACAACCGCGGTCCCGACAAGAATTTATACAATGGTTGCCCAGCACGACGAGAAGCTGATGCTCAAGCTGTGTCTCTGCGACGCTTCCATCAGATACCAGGCAACGGCGCCCCTGGATTTTGCATCGCTCGTGACTCGTTCATGAACGCACTGCGCATGGTTGCGCGCGCGGTAAGCATACTTTAGTGTGGGGCTCAGCCTCCCCACCGCCGCCGCCGCCGCCCCCCAGCGCCAAGATGGGGAAGGGGAGAGCCTCGGGTATGGCGGTATTCTCCCGTAAGCTGACTCAGCACTTATGACACCCACTTCTAATTTACTCCTCCGGGATCGGTGTGTCCTTGCACTGTTTCACGTCGTAGCACTGTACGCGCATTGCGTCACGCCTCCCCCTCCTCCCCTTCACGGACTGCGCGCGCGTCGGACGACAACTTGGCTCCGACGGGACGAAGTCTCCGGAATAACGAGTCGCCTAGATCTTGATTCCAAGATAGCCTGTTTGCGTTCCTTTTTTTTTTTTTCGCGATGCGTGTACAGTTATCCGCCGTACCACCGTTTTTTTTTTTCTTTTTGACAGGGTTGCATGGGGTGAAACGGTTGACGATTTGATTTTCACCAGCGCGGTGTTGCGCGAATTGGTCGTGATACGGATCCCGGTCACATCGAACACGCATCAGCTCCGACGCACTCCACCTGACGCCAACATTGTCCCCATCTCACCCGACCCGAACGGCAATGTCCTTTCGAGCCCACATCGCATCTCCCTAGGGCACTCATCTGCCGTGTCCCTACTCCGTTAAACACGAACCTCTGTTGTCACGGGAAATGGAAGGCATATACGCGTAAACTATTGGGTAAAGGCATGCCGAAATCAACCTAGTGTGTTGATGCCATTCATTTCGTCTCGATACATGCCGTGCGTAGATCCAAGCAAATTTCAATCGTGTGTGGACGAAGGGAAAAAAAATGGAAAGAGGATGGGGGAAAGCGTGAAGTGCATGGGTGGCGCGTGCATCAGTTACGAGTACAGATGGATGAATAGTGTGAGTCAAGAGCAACCGTGATTCCACCAGATGAGAGAGAGAATGGGTGTGTGGAAGAAGTTGAAGCGGAGTATGGGGCACTCAATAAATACGTTGAATGGGGCAAACGAAACCTGCACGAGAAAGGTGTAATGAACCCCACAAAAATGGATAAATGACATGGAGAGCGTGCCCAAAAGCATGGAGCCATTGGACGGAGATGATCACGATTTACCCTTTTTCCGTTCTCTGCCAACGCCGCCAAAGGCTTCCCGGACAACCAGCCAGAGGGCAGTGGACGAGACGGTGTCCTTGATCTCCTCTGCAGTCAGGACGAACTCGCCCGCGTTGGGCGTCGTCGTCTTGCTGATGCCTTGTGCGGTCACGACACGACGTCGAACCACGACGCGCTCGAGCTCAATATCGGGTAGCGGGAACGGCATCTTGAGCAAACCGACGACTTTGGGGTGATGTGGCGTCGGTGCGAGGGTGGCGACCTTGAGACGAATGATGGGCTCTCGCCCGCCGCTCGAGTGGTGTTGTGGTGATTGTCCAAGGCGTTGTACGGCCACTGTACACGTCCAAGGTGTCTCCGAGTCCTCAGGATCGCTCTCATCGTCGGGGTCCTCGGCATGTGGATACGCACTACTACCCAAGCTGGTCGCGGTGTCTGAGTCAGAGCTATTGTGTGAGATGATGGAACATCGGCGATCGTGCGCGTCTGGGGTGAGAGTTTGGGATGTAAACCGAGGCACGGTGGTGCTCGGTGTCCGACGGCGAGCGGGACTATGACTCTCGCGCGAGTTCACGCTCTTATCTGCCCGTGGTTTGCGACTCCCCTTCTTATGCCCCCGGGACCACTCGAAACGAACCTCAATATGGAGTGTGCTGGATGCAATCGCGTCACGTGCGCCAACGCTAAACTTGCCAATCATGCCATTTAAAACGCCGGTATCAGTGCCCTTGAGCCACTTTCGGACAACCCAGATGTACTTTATGGGACGGCCCTTGGGATTACTGACGGGCGGATAGAGGGTAGAATGAACGCCAAGGACGGCTGTCTGAGAAGCAATGGTACTTGTGAGCGGTGTGGATGGCCAGAGATCGTGGTGTTGAGGAGTATCGGGCTGGGAGACAGGGACCTCGTCGGAACGGTGGGCGCTATGAAACGGAGAAGGCTGAGGGGAGATGGTCTCCTCGGGGAGGGGAACCGCAATGGACAATGGTGAAGCCGCACCCTTTTTCTTGAACATTTTGGCAAACAGCTTTTTGGTGGGTCGGTGAGGTGGCAGGTCTGGGGGTGGAAGTGGAGGCGCGAGGGTCAAATTGATGGTGGGCTTGAAAGGATGGTCCGCTCTGGTATGGTGACAATCTGGGGTGACTGGACGACGAGATGGGGATAGAGTGGGAGTAGAGCCGAACTCGCGGGGTGAGCCATCAAGGCTGGGACGAGCACTGACTGATGCGCCAAGAGAACCATTTGCGGGAGCAGAGGGGCGAACCTCGATTGGCTCGAGGAAAGCGAGACCGATGACTTCCAAGCCGCGCTTTGCGAATTTGGCGACCTTGGCGTCTGTCCCCGCGTCCAGGATGGTTGTAGGCATTACGGAATGTACGTTTAGGTTGTAAAGAGGAATGATCATGCGACGACCTGAACTGGTGGTAGAGGTGGATGCGAAAGAAGAGACAGAGCCGGCCGAGGTGTAGCCAGAGTAGTTGGACGACTCGGATCTATTTGATTGGGTGCGCCTGAGATCAGTGTCGAGATCATCGGGAGAAGAGTCGAGTGCTTGGAGCGGTCGATCATGGCGGGAGTGCGGAGGTACGAGCTGGACTTGGAGGCTGAGCGGTTGGGCGGACAACGACGGGGGAGGGCGGACGATGATGAAGGCCTGCTGTAAGATGAGCAGAGACTCGGAGGAGGAGGAGAGAACAGACTTCGTTTGGGTGCTTCTCCTTCTTCTCCTTCTTGCGGGGCAGGTCGACGGCGGGGGTGTCGTCTGGGGACTCGGG
>JBBPQV010000638.1:0-17241 GCA_038092675.1 Boletus rufocinnamomeus | reverse complement strand
CTGCGGCAATGCAAATCGCTGGGTTCTGCTCGGTCATTGGGACGATGTGGGCTGTGGACGATGCGCACACAAACGAGGTCACGTCGGGATTCTGCGACAATATGATCCAGACGACCAGACTCGTCGTCTGGTCGTCTTGATCATACTCGGGCAGCTCTGGCATTGCAAAAGACAATAAGGAGTCTTCGTTCGAGCGACGTACCCGTGGATCAACTGATCGTCTAGATGCATATTGGCGCCTAGGGATTCTACTTTCTGGTACGTACGTGTTATTCCCGTATGTGCTATTATGCGAACCGGAGTGCTCACAATCGTGTTTACCGTAACAGCTTGTACTCTCAAAGTAATTTACAACAACCCGTTCGCAAAGGATCATGTATCTTAACGAGCAATTCCTAACATTCATTATGACCAAGGTAAACGCTATCCCTCGCTAGACGACAATAATGTGCAGTAAGGACAGGTTGCGCTTTGTGTATACTAGCAGAAGGTAGCTCTCATGGCCATTTTTGCTAGACATACAGCATTCAAATCTGGTGAAGGATGGAACCCGAAGCTTGCAGCATAGGTGACCAGGACTCGGTGGAAGGAGGTGGACGTTGCAACATTCAACGTACGTTCAACGTCAAGCGTCCTTTGCACTTAGCATGCTGCCCTAGACCGTGCGCGTTCATTGTCCAGCTATATACAGGGAAGCCAGCCCCAGTAGTAGCAGGCCTAGAGAACACTACATATGTTACAGTTTCAATGATCAGAACGACTCAACTTCCGCCATATCAAAGGAATGAATCAGAGGTGACAACCACATGCAAAGACGTTAGACAATATTTCTCTATCGACAACTTGTGCTCGCAAAACGCGAGCCGATTATGTCTTGATGCGTTATAAACATGAAGATCGACGTTTCCTGACGAGCGTTTTTACCACAGGCCATGCGCAGGCCGCTCGAAGCCACTAGAGAGAGAGTAGTCTTCCTCCAGTGGGAAGGATTCACTCGGAAATCCAACGCCTACACGTATTCGAAATCACGATGACCTAGGGCGGTGCCTCTTTTGTTGTCCCCATGCGGTGGTGCAGTTTCCGTGAGATTGTTGAGGGGATAGGATATACTATTGGTCGGGTTGGTGAAAACGACGGTAGTGTTCACGCTGCTTTTGCTAGTGCTCATGTTTTTTGACGAGGCGAAGCCGATGCGCACTAGACAAAAGTAAATGAAGTCAGGTAGATTCGCGTAAACAGAACACGAACCGATGATAATGTTGAAGGCGATGCCCATGATAGGCGGTACCGCATCCGTCATGATCTGTTGAGGAACGGCGTTAGGACAACTAGAACCCGGGAAGATTGGGACATACCATAGATGCATTATTCTGGCATGCATAAGTCTGGCATCGAAACAGTTAGTCAGAAGAGTATGGAAATGTGCAAACATTGGTATATACCAAGAGGAAAACAAGCACGGTCGAACTGTACAACGCCCCACTCTCCATCAAAACAACGATGACTGGCCAAAGGTTGGCGCCGGGCCCGAACGACGCACTCTGGACATTGATTCGCCAAATTCGAGCGATGATAAGCACGTTCACGAGGATGTTCTGGGCCAGGTTGAAACTCAGGAACGCATACACCCAATGACTGAGATCAGTTGTGTATGCCGTCGTGATAGGATTCTCTAGCGTGCATATCAGACCAATTGTAGTCGCTACAGAGGTGATTAGCATGACGGGTGCAATTATTTGAAAGTCCAAGCCTACCTAAAGTTCCCATCAATAATGCCAAGGGTGCGAGACAAGGTCGAAGGCGATAATCCCAGACAACGTAAAGTCGGTAGATCTGGAAATTTTTAGCAGTACGACAGAATGACGCAGAAGCCACGCTCACAAACATGATATCCCCGAGCGCACCGGTCACTGCCCAAAGCGCCGTACTGGACAGTTCCCGCCTACAAACACATTTTTACTGGAGATAAGCTTCACGTGGAACCATACGTACCAGTCATTTAACTGAGAGAAGAACAAGAGCGGGCCATCGGGAGTGCCACCGTTTGTTATAAAGGCTGTGTATATGCGGTCCCAGCGGATCCCGTAGCTGTGGAAGTGACGAGATTATTAGCTTGGGCGGAGCTCCACGTAAGCAACGTATGCCAACCAAACAGTAATCAAAACGAATTGCGAGACTGTTCCCCCAAGAATGATATAGTTTACCCCGCCAGTGACCTTCTTGTAGAGAAGCACATAGAGGCTCCCTAGGAAGAGGACGAAGTAGACACCTGTTAGAAAATCTCGCGAGTGAGTAACAACGGTCCGACTTCCGCGTTGAATGACCCACCATAAAGTAAAGAGAATGTGATAAGCCCGGTCAAGAAACCTGTAGTCACATTGATATTGCGGGACATTACGAACTGCGCAGTGAAGTTGGGACGAGGTTAAAATCGAACTCACTGCCTGGTCGACCGCAAGATATACGTCGCACCGTGCGAGCTCCAGAGACCTTGCGTGGAAAGATGGGGACGAAAAAGTGACGGCATATACGGAAGATACGTGGAACCATCCGATTCCGAATGAAGGAAGAGGGGTGGACGAACCCACAGCGTAAGCAGCTCAGCTGTAACCAACGGCGTTGTGGATCATTTCAAGGCACAACGGCAACGCCCAAAAAGGAAGAGAGTACGTAGTCCGTGCTCACACGCATGCACCTGAATCTACTCAACTTGAAGCAACCAGTCATCATGCCATGGAACAGTCTTCCACTTAGTACCAGTGCCTGAGGAGCCACTGGCGCGCTGGTGAAAGCCATGAAACCATGAAAATGGCGCATGCACGGTACTCACATGTGGGGGAGTACATTTGACTTCGATTGGCTGTCCTTCACGTGATGCGAAGTGGATTAAGAAGGCCTCAGGCTATGACATGCCGTAGCTGCGGCGATAACTGCCAATTGGGTCTGATAAGAGCATAAAGCTTAGCATCTGTTCGTGTGAATCAACGTTGCCAATGGAAGAGTCTTACTGGCTGGCAGTGGCTATTCAAACACTGGCACTTACTACTCGAGAGAACCGAAGTGAGCACCTTGGTAACCGCAAACTTCATGGGAACTCACCACGCATGTGTCTCGCAGCAGAATAGTAGCCGTAAATGGCACCCGTAAATCTTCCAAGCCGGGCCAACCCTTACCTTACGACTTCAAGATGACGAGGGGATGATCAGTTGTCCATAAGAACATCGCCATGAGAATCTGAGAGAAACCACTGTCCCAACTTATTCGTCCTCCGCTCGTCATAGTCGCTATGGGTCTTGACTGGAAAACGGCGTTGATATCGGGGGCGTTCGTTTCCCTTGCCATTCAGTTGTCTCGAAATCGGGCGAATCGAGACCTCCCACCGTCTATTCCTGGACTCCCGCTTCTGGGCAACACACTGCAACTGGTCAATCTGACGCATTTGCAACTGGACGAGTGGAAAAACCAGTATGGGCCCATCTACTCCTTGAATGCGTTAGGTGGCATCATCGTGGTGGTAGCAAACGCAGCCATCGCATCCGACATCCTCGACAAGATGTCTGCGGTGACTTCCTCTCGACCTGATTGGATCATGGTAAGCCCAAACTCGCCTGAGTTCTTGGGAAACGTCGCTTAGACATGCACTGGCAGGGGAGCGAATTGATGGGAAGAACGAATTTACTTTCTGCGCAGAAGTATGGGGACAAGTGAGTGATGGGTTCCAACTTCCGGAAGCATTCTGTCGCTTACGTCTATTTGGAGATGGCGTAAACATCGGCGTGGTGCACATGAAGCACTTCATTCCCCAGAGCACTTCTTCCCTGTACAAGAGCACGAAGCACTTCTCCTTGTCCGTGATCTTGTCTCGGGGGAACTCAAGGACGATCTCGAGGTGAACTTACGTCGGGTATCTGCGTCCACTGTTTGGAGGGTAGTCTATGGCGGCCCGCCTCTGAAGATTTCGGGCGATAAAAATTTGGAAGAAATAAATGATCTTGCAGACCGCTTTTTAGAAGCTTTCAGTCCCGGTGGAGGGATTGTTGACATACTTCCAGCACTCAACCACTTGCCCACCAGCTTGGCACCATTTAAACAGTTGGGTCCTACTAATTTGTACAAAGCACGATAGATCGATTGACCTTGTACAGGTATGCAAACAAATTCTTCGCTCGTGCCAATGCGTTCTTCACGAACTTGGCTGACGAAGCCATCAAACGCAAGGTAATTCTTTTACGCAGGTTATGTACTGTTTTGAAGGACTAAACTGACCCACGTTGCAGCTCGTGTCCGATGATCCTTCAACGCTCAACTTCTGCGCATTATTGAATGATCGCAAAAAAGTCCAGGACCTTTCGGACGAAGATGTTGCCTGGATTAGTGGTATGATGTTGTAAGCATGTCCCCATCTTAATCATCAAGCGCGTTGACAAGCGGCTCTCTAGCCTCGGGGGCGCTGAAACAGTACGTTGGTCGTGTGTCGAATCTGCAGCTACTCATACCTTAACAGAGCTCTACGGCAGTGCACTACTTCATTTTGGCCATGACTCTCAATCCCCATGTCAGTTACAAAGCCCAAGAGGAACTTGATACCGAGGTCGGAGATCGACCCCCGACGTTTGGTGACCGTGATCGTCTCCCGTACATTGAAGCAATTGTAAAGGAGGTTTTGCGGTAAACAATTCCCCACCATCGTGCATGACGTGTCCTTACCTGATTCAGATGGCGGCCAGTTGTGGCCATTGGTGCGCCGCACGTAGCGACCGAGGTGAAGATCCTGACTAGGCTATGTATGCTTGGTGCTGACGTATCTGTCTAACAGGACTTCACTTACCAAGGTTATACCATCCCGAAAGGCGCTATGGTCCTGGGCAACCTGTGGTTTGTATTTACGACAGTTCAGGACCGAAAATTCTCATAGCAACTCGATAGGTCCATCACGCACGACCCTGCCCTCTTCGATGATCCAGACGCCTTCATACCCGAACGTTTCTTGGAATCGGAAGAGTCGAAACCACGGCAGCCGAACGTGCGGTACGACGACCTAGCCTTTGGATACGGTCGACGAATCTGTGTTGGGCGAGATGTCGCTGTAAACTCCCTTTTCATCACCATTGCAACGCTGCTCTGGGCATTCAAATTCCGCAAGGCGCTTGATGATCACGGCAATGAGATCACACCGCCTGAGATGGAGTTCCACAATACCGGAGGGACCGTTCGCTCAAAGCCATTCCCGTTCAGGCTCACGCCTCGATCCGCGCGCGCTCTCGAACGCGTGCATGATTTATTGTAGCGTTCGTCGTCCGTTATTTCTGGTCGACTACAATCGGTTACTCCACCCCTACCTGGCGCCTTATACCAAATGTATACTGTTTCTACAGTAGGGATACCCACGCGCACGCGGACAGGACCGGGTGGAATTTGTTTTTGCCTAGCTACGTTTGAATATGACAACTGTTGACTGGATGGGTCAGTGTATTGAGAACACTGCTTATCCCGACCAAGTTCATGTGCCATTCCTTCTGAAGAGTTATATTACATACATACATGCAACGGTTTCAATCGCTCCTCGTCCTGACATTGCATCCCGTAACAAACTCCCCTTCCTGATCTTTTTCCCCGCATAAACGCGAGTCTACGTGATCTGCGACAAGACCACATTCGAAGCAGTCACCTTAATATCCGCAGGCTCGTTTTCAACAGCAATAAGCTGAACATTGTTGTCTTGCGCGACAATGACATAACGCTATTGCGACATGTACCAAGACAGCAAACGTCAGTGCATGCCCAGTCCGGAAACTCGATCAGAACGAATGGAGAAAACTGAAAATCGAGTAATCGAGTATGCATCTCGTGCGTACCTTTGAACGCGGAGACCCGAGGAGACCAGAAGCATCAAAGATCAGTCCAAGACTACTCGTAAATTCGCCCTTGTCGTCCGCGATGAAGCGAACGCCTGTCGTTCGGTGGTGCTCATGAGAATGAGCGCACTTGCTAGACGAGAAGATAACGCACCAGTTTCTTGCGGGGCGAGTTTATCCTTCCAAGCCCTGTGTGTATGCGTCGTACAAGGTAGGGTATATGCGCGAGCACGAGTAGACGGGAACATACTGGGTCACAAAGGCGTCATTGACGGCGACGACGTAGATGTCCTTGATTCCTTTCGCCTTGTACTTGTCATAGTCCTGGATATACTGGGGTACCTGAGAACTGCAAGGAGGTGTGAACGCGCTGGGAACGCCGAGCTAAAGTGCACAGAGTCGATCAGCGTCACTCATGTCGTGTTAAAAATGGTTAAAACATCGGGAAAGATACTCACGATAATGTTCTTCCCGCTTAGATCGAGTGTGAAACTCTTCTCGGGATTATCTTCCTTGACATTCCGTGCGGGGATCTTGTCGCCAACGCTAATCTGGCGCGCGGCGAGGACACTGGCTGCTGCGGAGTGCGCTGCGCGGGCTGCACCTGTGATGATGGAGGCCATTTCAAAAAGTCGGGTCGAGTCTGGGAGCGCAAGAGCAATCTTATACCCCCATGGCTATGGCTATGACGTCAAATATGGGGCTCTGTCACGTGAGCAACCTAACCCCAGCACAATAGTAGAAGTTGAGTAGAAGTAGGAACGAGAAGAACAGTAACATGTTCATGGCAAGACCACTGCAAATCTCTCGAGCTTAGGATCAGCCAACGAGATCAGAGGCACAGGTAAAAATAAAATTACGACCGCGAGATATTCTGATATTGTAAACTCGCACTTTGATACTCTGTGAGGAATAACCTATCACGCTCGGTCACAAGAAAACTGTGTCCATCGTGAGCCCAGCTTGTGGGAGATGAGACGGGGAAAAAAGCAGGCACGTACGAGAGTAGCTCGTTCACATAGTCTTTCACCAATCCTATGCTCTCCGCATCCATCGTCGAGCTGGCTACCATCTGTGGTAAACTCACTGGAACGGTCAGTCAGCAATCCACGTCGACGCGGCCTAATCGAAATGGATTGAGAACATACCCAACATTCTCAATAGATGCTCCGCTCCATAGATCGCACTCATGTCCTTCTCCTGTCCAACCTGTACTTTGGGACCAGTAACATACGCCTTGCGGATCTCCGCATATTGAGGGCGCTCGAAGCGGTAAAGCAAGTTCGCACCGAGGGAACGATCAAAGTAAACGGTGAGCCCAGAAATGATGGTAGGAAGGACGAGGTCAGGGTCACGCAAGCTATGTCAAACCCCAGTGAGGATGCTGTCACTAGACACCAGACAGGTGACATGCCTTGTCTGTTTACCCATTTTCGCGACATGCTCTTTGAACTCTTGGAGAATTTCCACCACATTCGGCGTCCGAGGAAGCGGCACCAGCTACGTTCATAATACCACGGGCGGCGACACCACAAAACGAGCAACGGAGATGGGGAGTAGATATGCCCAGATAGTGAGGGAGGCGCATATATCCAATCGAAGAAGACATGCCTGGTTATTTTTCGTGATAGCCTCCCAATCGTCAACGAGCAGCACTTTGAGCACCTCTGGCACATTCAACTTCATCTCCGGCTTTCGACTGTTTTCGTCCTACCACACCACACCGACCGGTCAGCAATCAGAGAAACGACGACATGCGGGAGCCTCAAGACTGTAAAGCGAGAGACGCCGACACCGAATCCGCAAAGCGAAACCAAAGACAACTCACCTCTTCCCTACCCCGCTTCGTTCCCCTCCCGTCTTTCCTCCCACCCCGTCCTGTCCCAGTCCCAGCCCCACCACCCGCACCACCAGATCCACTCCCCCCTGCGCCCTTTTTGCTCCCCGCCGCGGAAGAGGACGCTGCTTGAGACGCTTGACTCGAGAGTGCTTTCTGAAGCGCGACGTTGGTCTCGTTAAACTTGAGGAGACGCGCTAGAGGAACCCATTCGTCCCATCTACAGAAAAGACGCGCGAATCAGTCTCAGAGCCGTCCCTCGCCACTACTAGAACCAGGGGGGGGGACAGACGAGAACCAAACTGGCTCGGTCCGTGAGGGAAATAAGACACGAAAAGAAGTACGAGAACAGACGAAACGAGTGCATGGAGAGAGAGCGAGAGATGCGAAGATTCAAGAACGCAAGTGGTGGAACTCACGTTTGCTTCCATCCCTTGTAGTGTACCAAGAAATGTGGGCCGACGCCCGCGAGTTTCGTGTTGGTTTCGTCCCACATCTCGGTTTTCAGGATCTTGGCTTCATAGATGAGGGGCCCGTGATAACATAGGACACGCTCGTTGACCGTGAACGGGATGCTGCTAGTGGTAGACATATCTCTTGACGCTACCGGGGGTGGTACAGAGGCTTGAGGGTGGCACTGTGATCACTTGGGATGATCCAAGCTGACAAGCGGAATCTTGCCTCCAGTTGTGATTTGTGAAGCACGCCTGACGTAAAATGCAAATGGGTGGCTTCGTAGTCAAGGCCCCGACTCAAGGGTTTCGGCGTCAAGCTTCCTTCTGGACGAATGAAGAGCCTACAAACTCAACCGGTTCATAGCGTCACGCCGACACTCGGGATTGTTTTCTTTCTATGTAACCTACTTCAAGCTGACTTTGACGTATCCAACAATCCAACAGTATCAGCTGGCATCTAATAGTGGTTTGCAGTGCCTGAACAACTCTCTTCCTTCAGAATCAAGACTCTTTGGTTTGCCTAGGGGAGACTGTCAGTGTCGCGATGTCGAGATCAGTGCATCAGCTCGTGGCGAAGTTGCTCCGCCAGTACACTATAGAAGCCATGAAGCGTGGAGTATCTGAATGCAAAGTTGGACACCCCTCGTCCGAGTACAATTACTAGGTGAATAACATGAGGCTCTAGAAGAGCTTTACAACAGATTACGAGACCCCATTTCGTCCAAGATATAATACACCTACAAATCCTAATGGCAAAATAATTAACTTACAAACGTGGGTATCAGCAGCGTTCCGTGCAGGACAAACAATCATTAGATAAATAGCAGCGCGTTCAAGCATCGCGAGGCTGTCACGATCGTCGTCGAAAGTTCATACTTGAGAGGCAGACTCAGCCGTCCGTCCAGTAGTACCCGTGATATATCCTTCCTGGTCTTCATTGGAAAGATCTTCGAGCGTCCGCTGCTTCGTTTCGGGAATCAAGAGCGTCGAAAAGACGCCTGTCATCATGACAAACGAAAGCACCTTCAAGCTAGTGCACACACGTGAGTGAAACGAAAACAGACAAGAAACGCGAGACGTACACCGTGTCCACCCCATTCTGGGTACTAGTGATGGCGAATATGATCTGTGCAATCACTGCACCGAGTTTGCCAGACGTGGCGGAGATGCCGTGTGCAGTGGAGCGGTAACGGGTGGGAAAGACCTCGCCGGGAACGATAAAAGTGGTGGTGTTGGGGCCAAAGTTCTGGAAGAAATTGGCGAGGCATAAGAGGCCCATGAACGCACCACCAGATTTAATGAGATTGTCGTAATCAAAGGCTGAGGAAGGCGTCAGGCATCATCCTGGACACACGGTAACCTATAGACATACCCATGATCCAAAACAGGGTAGTGAGAATGATGAATCCCATGAGTTGAATCGGCTTGCGTCCCCAGACATCTATGAGTAGGAAGGACGCGCCAAACCCGGGAATAAAACCACCGAGGGTCAAGATGAGGTTTCCTTTGCAGATACTGACTAGACTCTCATAGACAGTGCCTTTTACTATGTCGGGGTAAACCACCTTCAGAATCACGTCACTGTTGAGAGTGAGAATGTAAAAGGCGACCTGAACACAAGTGAGTATGCAGCACAAAGAAGCTCATCCTGTGCACTCACGTCGAGTGCAAACCATGAATATGCGGTACCGAAGAGGACCTTCAAGTTCTCCGACTTTGAGAAATGGGCGATAAAGTCGTCACTGGATGCACGGGGGGTAGTAATGCGTGGTTCGTCGACTATGTCGTCGTCCACGTAGACAGTGTAACCGCTGGACGCCAAAGCGTTCTTGATATCACGGGCTGCTCGACCAACGTGGCGATCAATGTCCATCGTGAAACGGGGCGTCTCAGGGATAGTGAGACGGAAATAAAGAGCAACCACGGCAGGTATACATCCAAGCCCGATGAGGAGCCGCCAGGTATAGTCCACCTCACTAGTCGAACGTTGAATGGCATCCTTGAAAGCGGTCACGACAACAAGTCCAACCAGCCCAGCAGCTGACGGACTGTCAATGGGAGAAAAAGACTTGACAGGACCCAAACACACCGAGTTGGCCCCAACCCTGAAATGAGAACACGGCAGTCATCAAACGGCCACGGGTTCGGGTGGAAGCGAATTCGGATGTGATGACAGCACTCAAAGGATAATCACCCCCGATTCCGAATCCCATCTGATTGGCTCGTGTTCAGTACTTCCACAAGCCTCGAAATATGAGTTCAAGACACTCACAATAACACGCCAAACGATGAGAATGTTGACGATGTTTAGACCGGGGCCTTGTCCACAAACGGCTTGTCCAAAGGTGGCGACGATCATGATTACAAGCTCGATACCATCTAGGCCGGTAGCGTTCAGAGGAGCACATACAACATCCCATGTTTCATCACTCACACATCCGCTTACGTCCGAGGATATCCGCAAGCCATCCAAACAGGAGCTGTCCGACCAAATTTCCGGCAGGGGTGGCCAATTTGAGTCCTGCAACTTGCCAAGGCGTGAGTTGTCCTGCACGAAACGGAGTCAAAGTCATCAGGAAGAGGAAGGGAGTTGAGCGTAAGGAGATCCTTACCATCCGTTTTGGAACCGTAGACAAAACCCAACATCGTTGCAGCGATGTCGATGGCGAATATATCGTAACTAGAAACATGGTCCCGAAAAAGAAATATCATCGGAAAAGACAAACGAGCTTACGCATCCGTGAAGAAACCGACGCCTGCTACCAAACAAAGCTTTGTATGGAATCCACTAAGGGGGACGAGGAGAGTGGGGTCAGAAAAATGAGACACCACAACCTAGGACGAACAAGAATTTACGAGAAAGAGGCCTTGTCAATCTCCGCTAAAGCGATGCGCCGGCGTTCATTGAGGATCACGACCTCTTCAACCACCCCGTTCTTCTGCACCAGAGGAATCCCGTGTTCCTCAGAGAGGTGCCGCGTGTCGCTGAACATTCGGTGGGATTGCGAGTGGGAGATGGGAAGGGAGGATGCACGTCAGTATGGCCGCGTTTTATATCGGCTGTCGGACTCTCCGTGCTGGTTGATCCAGAATCCACGGATGGCGCTCTATCGTGAAGATTTATTGGTGTACCTCCCGCACGTTCGATCCAGGAGTCAACGGCATGGCCATATTGCGGTGCGGACCTGGGAAGAAGACCTTCCCAGCTTGGGCGAGTTCCACCAGTGATGGTCATGGCGCACTTGACCGATCAAGGAGCTCTTTCTGCTTTCTTGGACGAGATTTGTACCAAACCAGGGACAAAGTTGACACGGCCGTCTGAACAGCCGTGTAATACTGTAACTGCAGTGAGCCTCAAGTTTCAACCATTGCTGCAGGGCCCATCATGTGGGTATCAATGCCTCATTAGCACTCAGCGTTCAACACACCCCTGGCATCAGAAAAGGTCAGTTCACTCGCCTCGTAGGAAGATTGTCGTTACTTGGGGTGAAATCGGCGGGTGAACGTAGCGACTAGCGATGATGCCGCGACACATTCCATAATGCCATTTTATTTCTTCGCGTCCTGTAAGGTTCCCGCCACTGGGACTAGTAGGTGCGATGTTGGTAACTCTATGTACAACGAGTCCTACAAAGGCTAGACAGAAACAACAACAAAAGAGTAGACTCAGAACATAGAAGGGCAGACCGTGATCGGAAAAGGAAAATGAATTACTAACCCAACGTATTACTTTATCACCGCGGAAAGCGTTGAACAGCAAGGAATAAGAAAGCATCAAGAGCGTACACACAGCCTAACAATGACAGGCGTACATTCGCCGTCTCTGGATATAACTTGCACGATACAAGGATGAATGAAACGGGGACGCGACGGCGGCGGCGAGAGTTGAACGTTGACAGAAGGCCGGGAAGGGGTAAGGAAGAACGATGGGTCGGAAAGCGGGGAATCGGACCGGGAGGTGTGGTTTGGGAATCGTGTACAGCCGCTACGATGGCATCAAAAGTACCAAGAAGACGACTCGCTGAAACGAGCATTGCCATGACTACTTATTAAAGCCATCAGCAACCAATACAATGAGATGAAACAGCAACTCACCCTGACGCCCTTCCACCAAGGAGGTCAACCACAATGAAGCTCTAGCGAGACACCGACCCAGTCCCTCTGACAAGAAAACAGAAAGTGTCAACTGGGACCCTAGTAGCACTAGTTGGTATCCGCCGTCCGGGCGAGTAATCGGACAAGAAACACCTACAAACAGTCCCTCGTTTACGCCCCCTACCAACTAGCGCCACCGTCTCTCAGTGACACCATGAGCGGCGGCATTGCATGCCTCGCAGGCCCGTACTCGATGAGTGCCATAGTGCGCGGCTCCCTTTCGCGAGTTGCGGACCCAATCAAATTCGGTCGCGGACCTGTCGCCTTGTACACATTCGTCGGGGTAGCGGACGCCTGAACGACGTCCTAAATTGCGGAACATGTCACGGAGACCGTCGTAGTCGGGAAGATCGGTAAAGGAGAGGGACAGAGCATAAGTGAGAAAGAGGGTGAATTCGGCAGGAAGAGTAGCTGTCATTGGAATTGTGAGTGGTGGCGAGTAGGTATTCGAGTCTTGGTGGGCATCGGGGTGGTAAGAAGCCGACGACTGCTTGCGGTGACAACGATGATGTCTCGGAGAAGGAGTAGGAGATTCCGAGGGGAGAATTGGAGAGCGGGCGCGTGAACAGGAGCGTCCGGAGGTACGGGGTTGTGAACGCGTACGAGGACGACGCGGGGTCGCACAGACATTGAGTGGGCAGAGAGGTCGAGATTTTTCGACACTAGAGTGTGTTTCGTCGTATTCCAGGTCATCTTCTAATTGTGTGGTATCTTCGTGACATGATTGCTCCTCCTGTTCCAAGTGATCTTGATAAACGTGATCCGGTGGTGATTCGGGTAGCAGGGGACCGAGAGCGTCTAATTTGGATTGTAAAATGAGTTCCCAAGTTTGTGCCACAGTCGGTGCACGTATTTTTCGCCAAGGCAGCGTTCCACGGAGGAAGTAAATGAGCATATAAGCCAGTGACTCGAGGTCGTCGCGACGAGCGCATTCTATGGGAGTGTTAGAGTATCATCAATTACGAGTTGATGTGTGACGGACCGACGCCGCGATGAGCATTTAAGCTGGCAAAGAGGCTTGTTCCTACGCCGTGCCGGCCCTCTTGCTTGTAAGCGACATGTTCGCCTGTTCTGGGATCCCTGAAGCGACGAGCGAGACCAAAGTCGATGACATTGACGATGGACGAGGTTGGTGACGAGGGCAGGCCCATTACGAAATTGGCAGGTTTTACGTCGCGATGTACAAATGAACGGGAATGAATAAATTGCAGTCGAGATATCTAGGCAACGAAAAATGAACGTGGGTAGAGGGGCGATGATTCATATTAGTCTAATGGTCTCGGTGTGGCCATGGGGAAAGGGGAAAAACGCACGAGTTGATCTGCGAGGAGGAGAACGGTCTTGAGGGAGAAATGTCTGTTGCAGACCTTGAAGAGATCTTCCAAGGAAGGGCCGAGGAGATCGATGACCATGACGTTATAGTCGCCTTGTTTACCGGAGTACATGATCCAGGGCACGCCAGGACCACCCATGAGGGACTTGTAGACCTTGGATTCCTGGCGGAGGGGGGACGTGAGGGAGCGGGGAATGGCTGGCTCGAGCTTGATAGCGACTTCTTTGCCCGCTATGGTGTGCACGCCGAGGAAGACGGAGCCTGTGGGGGACATGAGGCGGCGACGGGGAAGTGTGCACGGACCATGTACGCACCGCAGCCACCGTTGGCGATTTCCTCCTCGAGTCTGTACTTGCCGCCAAAGGTGAAGTCCATCTCGACTTGGTGGCAGAAGGACGGACGACGTCGAGCTTGGGTTGACAAGGCTTGGTTTTGTTCATATTATCTAAGATATCTATATATGGAAATGATGCGCTATGCACGTGACCGCGTCGCGTCTGCACCCATTTCTGGAAGCCGCTTCCCACGCTCAGTTCCTGTAAAGGAAGCCATCGCTTCCATTCCCATCGCCACCAATTGACAGGGGGTGGAACAGTGCCAGTGATCGGCGTGGTAGAGAATTGTTGTGTATCGCCCTAGCGACCCAATTGGATTGTTTGATTGATTGATAACTATTGTACACAGCAAGCGCAGAAAGACAACACAGGTTTGTTCCTGATGTCACCAATATCACCCTTCCATTACGCCTTCCCCTGGCTTCTCAGCAGCTCCAACTGGTCCACCGCTACCTGGTGGAACTCTTGGTAATTCCATACCCCCGTGTTATCCTCACCGTGGGTAACCCACCCAAGCGCCGCTCCAGTTAGCCAGGCCACACGTAAGAAGACAGTCCCGTCCAAGTACGCGTACTCGGGATTCACATCTACCCCGTCCTTGGAAAGCGAGTCGAGCACAAATCCTGCCTCGCGATGCCCGTACAGCACGTTAAAGTGCGCCAGCGCCCGTTGGACTTTGCAGAGGTGCTCGTTGGGGTGGACGAGCGCATCGGCGAGGATAGGGTACCACGGGTTCGGGGTAGTCGCATAGGGCGACGTCGAAGAAGGGAGCGCACAGGCGGACGGGGTTGGCAGAGTGCCCGGGAGGGTATTGGAGTACTTTGACGACGATGCATTGGGGAGCGGTGCAAGTGGCTGAGAGGTGAACGCTTTGAGAGCGAAACCCGGGCGACCACGAACAAGCCACCAGGTGATGCTTGTCAAAAAGTGCGCTCGAAGCAGCTTCGTTTGCGATGCACGTGACAAGTACGCGCAGATCGAGGGAATGAACAAGACCGATGTCACGATATGCGCACTGGACACAATGGTCAGATATGCAACGACATCCATCATGGCTGCACGTACGTGAAAAAGTCGGCACGGAATTCGGCCTCGTTCCCTTCCCAGCCTCCGGCGCCATACATGAGTGTCGCAACCCAGATGAGTTCCTCGATACGTTCCTCCAGGTCTTCCTGACTCTCGATGTGACAGTCCCAAAACTCGCCATATTTGTTGATCACTTCGCCATGTGACTCGAGCATCGCAGCGTACTCGTACTTGTCGAGCACTCTGGATCCAAAACGATGGTCACGAAGCATGAGTGATAAAATGTTCAATGCCCGCAGGCGCGACCCTGGTTTGGGCATCCACTCCGGCTCTACGCATCACATTATCAGACACGAGGAAGACTCTTCAGTGGGGGCAACTCACCTTGCCTCTCCAGATCAGTGATTGGAGTCGTGCGCGTAGGTGTGAAGAGCAAGCGCGTGATGAGCGTGGTTGCACCAGCAGGATGCACCGATGTCCATGCGAGTCCTTTCGATCAAACGCCTACGATCAGCACGTGCACGGAGAGTCATTTCGGACTACGCACCTTCCGCGATGAGACCCGGTATGCCAAATTCGACACCGTAGCCGACGTGAATGATCGGATGAATGAGAATCTCGAGGAACC
This sequence comes from Boletus rufocinnamomeus, assembly GCA_038092675.1. NCBI lineage: Eukaryota > Fungi > Basidiomycota > Agaricomycetes > Boletales > Boletaceae > Boletus > Boletus rufocinnamomeus. The sequence goes on along the minus strand of JBBPQV010000638.1, from coordinate 1,617 downwards.
GATTGAGCATCTGAGGTTGCTCGGCGCCTTGCTGTGGCGTGCGGACATTGTAGTGGGGAGAGAAGATGTACTTCTCGATAATGTTAGAAATGGTCGCACCGGGCTCGAGCACGACACGGTGGAAGTAATCGAGGTAGGCATTGTAGTAGCTTGACACTCATGTTAGCGAGAAGGAGAGATAGTGAACATCAGTACATACTGGTCGTTTCCCAGATAATCTGTGAAGTTATCATCTGTGATCGTGACCTTCTTGGGCGCGACGAACGCGACACGCAGATGGTCGAGGTGGGTATCCTGGTAGGCAGCGCTCATCATGGGTCCTGGGGCGCCGAGGGCATAGAGAGCGAGCAAGTGGTGGACAGAGTGACTGCACGGGTAAGCAACCAAGGATGCGCGACCGACAAAGGAAAGGGACGTACTTGTGGAAGCTAAACTCGTTGAAAAAGACATGGCTCCGCTCGTGGTTGTCCCTCAGCGCCTTGAGCAACGCAGCCGTGGCCTCTGGCCCAGAATTGGGCACACGGCCGGGGGCGAGGAGAGAAGGCGGTGGCTTGACGCCCGGAAAGAGGCGGGAGAGCACCTCCTGCGGGGATGGTGTCGCAGGGACGATAATCTCTGGTGGTGCGGAAGTGGCCATTGCAGTTGGTAGTATGCAGAACAAGGATGAGGCTCTTGGTCGCCACTTTATAGCCCTATCGAGGCGATGAGCATCCGAGATAACAGGTCGGATGACCCATCACATCAGAGAGGCAGTATCCAAGCCCGCATAGTCCGCACTAGCGCGGTCGGCACACTTACGCAGACCAGTTTCTATATATGATTCCACATGCTATCCCTCCACAAACGGGTTACGAAGCCATCGGTAACGGACGGAACAGTCAGCGCTCTAGCTGCCACGGAGATCCGAACGAGATGCGACGAGCGACACCACCCGTCATTTGCACTAGTAGAGCTTGCGCTGCGGCGGTTACATGGTCCTTGGCGATTATACCTGTGCAACTTGTGTACATTCAATATTGGTGCGGTCGTCCTGAAACGTCGAAGCTGATGGGGCACAGGTGTTCAGCACTCATAACTCCGGTGTTGACTGTGTGACTTGAAGTTCTTTCAGTGGCTTCACTGGCAGGACCACTCATCGTGGGCTACATAATTTTCTAAGGAAATCTATGTAATAACTTCAGGGTCAATAGCGTCGCCTAGGTCGAACCCGTCGCGCCGTGTACGCAAGCAACTTGAAGGTCTTTGGCGCCGTGCGGGCCGACGGGAAAAAAAATCGGTGCAAGGGAGTACAGTTGAAAAGGTCATACTGCATAAGGTAATAGTGCATAAATTCAATTATGCATGGGTTTTGGGACGGCCCATTGTCGGGCGCACTAAAATATGCAAAAAATATGCAAAGTGATAACGCATGACACCTCAAGGCCATTATGCATTATTAGATGGCTATAACAGTGAATAGGAACTACAGTTGACTCCCCGAAGCAGCCTCGTTAAGCTCTTTTTTGGAACTTTACCATAGCAGTAATGGATTATCTAATAAACAATTCCCTTTTTCGGCAGTTAAGGTTAAGGTTAACCCACACTCTGACTCGCCAGCAATGTTTGACTGCCTACTAT
>JBBPQV010000637.1:0-17247 GCA_038092675.1 Boletus rufocinnamomeus | reverse complement strand
TGAACAACCAAATATATGTCGTGTCTGGTGAGTTCTCCTATCTAGAAACCATTAATACGAGCGCATCAATAGTCTCGGTCCTTCGTCCTCTTCGTCCGACAGCACAGTGGATACGCTACATGAGCCTGAACATGTTTTAGCATGTCATGCAACACGAATGCACTCCGAGTCATCGGAATCTTTGGGACTCTGATCGCAAGTTCGGATCAGGTCGTCCTGCCTAGCACAAGACCATGTGTCGTTGCATTGATTGGCCAAATAGCATACTTGAGCAGCCGATACATCCGTGAAACCAGGCTATCCTCCCGTCTCCTGTCGTGCTGTCTAACTGAGATAGCACTGCATTGACGGCGCGCCAGGCGAGCGTTTCCACCGGGCTATTAGCAAAATGTCATTTAAAAATCGGGAATGATTGGCAATACGAACGACTCGGGGTCTGCCCTCTTGGGTAGCCCCCAACACATCCTTCTTGGGAAAGGGGGTTGTTGAAGAGAAGCAAAATTACTCTTGGATGTATTGTAGCAACCGGATCCGCATCCCATCACCTCAACCAACCAGGGCTTCGAGGAGCGAAAAGCATATGTCGGCACAAAAATTTTGTCTTACCTCGGGCCCTTAGATTGGCGCCCATACCGAGGCGCTGGGATATTATCATACCACCAACAGAGAATCAGGATGCCGATTTATGCAAAAGCGTTGGGTTTGCCTCACGTTTCGGACGACGAGACGTGGTACCGTTATGTATGTCCATTCTTGTGTTCGCAGTGAAAGAGTTGCGTTTTGTTGATCGTTTCCCCCCCTCTTCCCCTACGACGCGGACAGGTGAGGCTCGCCAGGGTCTCGTTCACGGTGCGTTATGTAGAACTTGTTCGTACGGCGGCGTGGCGGCTCATGAAGCCATCCATCACCTACCAGGAGTCTGCTCGCTAGTCGTCTGTGTATGATAGTTGGATTTTATGCTCGTAAAGTGATTGGGCAACCATTTTCGGGGTACCCACTTCACGCACACCTATCCGCAACCCTGACAAGCACCACATATCATTCCAGTACATATATATACAATACAGTACATACACAGCCACATAGTCGAACATTGTATGTAATGTCCAACAAGAGGCGCAACACAGCCGCGTACGTAGGATACGAGTCATGCCTGGTATCTACGTTGAACCACTTGGAACAATGCGTCCCACCTTCAACGACCGCAATAAACGTCCCATCCATGCCGGTACCTTGACCGTGATCCAGTCACGATCGCCGCCTCGTTCTCCCTGCTGTGATCCGATGTGATCTGCGCCGACAAACAAACCGAACAAACAACGAACCTGTTGTACGGGTTCTCGTGGTACGTGTTTGTAGACCTGGGGTGGTTCGTCAGCTACACTGCGCACCGTTTGCCAACAAACAAAATACTCGCCACCTGACGGTTACGTGCAGCCATCCACGAAGGTCCCTCGTTTGGGGTATCGACTTTTGGCTGTGACTGGGATGTAGATCCGAAACTAGTAGGTCGACTAGACTGTGTGGAAGGTTGATCTGGCAGTTGCGAAGCCTGGTTCCTGTTGGTCTTCTTGAATCTCGTCACAAAGCGCCTTTTAAGCACCGAAATACATTCAGATGCATCAGGTTTCTTTGGACAAGGCGACTCGGAAGGCATGGTCATATGTGGAGGGTTTGGCAACTGTGATTCGGCACAAAACAGATCAAGCGGCAGTACCTCATCCTCACAGAGATGGGTAGAGCATACGGGCGATGGTGGCTCCAGTGACGTCAGTATGAAACCAAGAGTACAGTCAAATCAGCACAGACCTCATCATAGTCAAAGAGGGGTGCAGGGGTACTATTCGGCACCTCGACCTTGTGGCGTTCGAGTCGTGAAAACCAGTAGCGAAAAGGAAACATTTTGACCTCCTACCTCAAGTAGATCATTGTCACTGTCTTTGCTGTGGGACTCTGACTCAAGCGGACTTGTCGTCGCGGACTGTTCCTTGTGTGGATAAGTTAGTACAACTCTTTCGGTGACACTCGAGTCTGGTGCTTTGTTGCCGCGGACACCCGAAGTTGAAGGCGATGATGCTCTGTTCACTTGTTCCTAATAAAACTTGAGCGATCATGATGTGGATCTACCGTCACCAGAAAGACACACTGGGCCCGCTTTCTTTGGATCTGCATGACCTTGTCTACTGCCGGAAGCATCCTTGCTCGAATGGCTCACTCCAGCAACCTTGGCATCTGTTTGAAACTGTGATACGAGGATAAACATTGACAAAGGCGCCGACAAATAAAGTAAACGAACGAACGAACCCAACGTTCCACCCATGCGCGTGACGCGATCGAAACGATCGCGTCGCCTGAACTTCGCTGATACCGATACTCCTGGTCCGCTGTGAACCGAGCCGAGTAAGCGAAAGGAGTGGACGCGCACTGTGTTCGGTGGGGTCTTTCTTTGAGGCTGAGCACAGGATCAACTTGAAAAATGATGCAGACGAATAAAGTAAACAAACAACGAACCCGTGGTGGCGGCACTAATTGATATGGCCGCACAAGTTTAAGGTCAACAGCCATCCTCAGAGTAGGGTCCCTTGTTTGCAGTATTCACTCTCGCTGGGAATTAGATCGAGCAGACTTTGTGAAAAGTCGAGCTGGTGATTGTAATGGGGCTTGGTTTTTGTTACATGACCTCGACCTCACCAATATTTATGTAAGTAAATCTACAAGGTTCCCGCTCTACCTACTTTTCATTTCATTGCTGGATTTTTCAGTACCTTTCACACAGCAAACACAGCAAGCCATCGGTGCCTCAGCCCTGTTCTAAATCGTGTTTCGATTTGCTTATCATAGCGCGGGGGTGATGCAAAAACTATCCGCAATTCTCTGATTGCGAGATCGGAATCTTGAGGAATCAGATCGCAAGTTCAGATCAGATCACCCTGTCTAGCACCAGACCGCTCACCGTGACGTCGCACTAATTGACCGAATAGCGGACTCGAACAACCGATACACCCGTGAAACTGAGTTATTCTCCTGTCTCTGGTGATCATCAAGTCATGGCAAGCATACGGAGCACAACCCAAGGATATCTACGGCTGTCTGTACTTTTTTCTCTCCGACCAATTACGAACGTTTGCAAAGCGTATCCGCGGTCTTAATGTCACGTTCCGCATATTCAACACTGCTGCGCATACGCTCGCCCGTGACATTTCGGACGGGCAGTACTCCAGATACGGCTTAACGCCGAGCATCCGATTCGACCGCATCAACCTCGCCGCCCACACGTTTCCGGACTCTGGGGATATGCAAGATGTGTTGAAGTCGTGGACGCTACTGTTGGCGCCAGGAGGTACAGCCGCGATCGTTGGCGTCTTCTCCGACTGGACAAACACCCAAAAGGACGGCAGTGTTTCCGAAGCGGACGAAGCCATCGTCGCTCCGATCGTCGAAAAGCTGATCAAACTGGGCAGGGTGACCAACTTTCCATCCCTCTTGTTTTTTTCTCGGGCAATGGGACTCATTCACGCGAAATCTCTACCATATGACAGTTGCCGCCTGGAACGACGTTTGAAGATGCAATGATCACGGAAACAGCGCAGCTTGACGCAGCTATGACAACCCGAAATCGTTTTCTAGGTTTCTAAAGATCAGGTCGCTCGGCGACGTACTTCGCGAGATATCGTTCAAGCGTCGACTGAGACACAAAATTCTGCCTCAGGTATGTACGTCGTGTACCTCGAACCCTGGCGCCTGTACCGAGGTATTGGTATACCACCAACAGAGAATTAGGATGCCAATAGATGCAAAAGCGTCGGACTTGCCTCACGTTTCGAACGACGAGACGTGGTACCGTTATGTGTGTCCACCCTTGTTGATCGTTCCCCCCTGTGACGCGGACAGGTGAGGCTCGCCTGGGTCTCGTTCACGGCGCGTTATGTAGGGCTTGTTCGTACGGTGACGTAGCAGCCCACGAAGCCATACATCATCGTATACCAGTTACCAAGAGTCTCACCAGTCATACGTACATGGTCGTTGGATTTTGTACCCCCGAAAACGGTTGTCCAATCACTTTACGAGTACCTATATCACACACACCTGTCCGCAAACCCTGACAAGCACTACATACCATTCCCGCTCACCGGAACTAATGCCAGTACATACACATACGATAAATACATACCCATGTAGTCGAATGTCGTATGTAGTGTCCAACAAGAGGCGCAAGACAGTCGCGTAGGATAATAAACAGGCACAAAAAAAGCCCATGAATCACACCTGGCATCTACATTGACCACTTGGAACAATGCGTCCCACCTTCAGCAACCGCAATAAACGCCCCATCCATGCCGGTACCTTGACCGTGATCCGATCACGATCGCCGCCTCGTTCTTCCTGCTGTGAGTCACTGTGAGTCGCGCCGACAAACAAACCGAACAACGAACCTGTTTTGCGGGTTCTAGTGGTACGAGTTTGTAGACCTGGGATGGTTCGTCGGACGCGCCGCGCACCGTTTGTCTACAAAGCAGAACACTCACCACTATACGGTTTCGTGCAGCCATCCACGAAGGTCCCTCGTTTGTGGTATCGACTTTCGGCTGTGACTGGGATGTAGATCCGAAATTGGCAGGTCGATTAGACTGTGCGGAAAGTTGATCTGGCAGTTGCGAAGCCTGATCCCTGTTGGTCTTCTTGAACCTTGTCACAAAGCGCCTTTTGAGCACCGAAATGCATTCAGATGCACCAGGTTTCTTTGGACAAGGCGCTTCGGGAGTTGTGGTCATGAATGGAGGATCTGACGACTGTGATTCGGCACAGGACAGATCAAGTGGCGGTACCTCATCCTCACAGAGATGGGCAGAGGATGTGGGAGAAGGTGGCTCCAGCGACGTCAATATGAAAGCAAGAGTACAGACAAATCAGCACAGACCTCATCAAAATCAAAGAGAGGTGCAGGGGTACTATTCGGCACCTCGACCTTGTGGCGTCGTGAAAACCAGTAACGAAAAGGAAATCTGTTAACCTCCTACCTCAAGTAGATCATTATCACCATCCTCGCTGTGTGTCTCCGACTCAGGTGGATTTGATGTCGCGGGCTGTTCCTCGCGTAGATAAGTTAGTGCAACTCTTCCGCTGACAGGACGACAAACTCCTACCGAACTCGAGTCTGGTGCTTTGTTGTCGTGGACTCCCGAGGTCGAAGGCGATGAACTGTTCGCTTGTTGTACCTAATAAAGAGAGCTACTATTATAATAAAAGGGGGAGTACAGTCGAATCGGCACTGACCTCATCATGGGTACTAGTCGACAAGTCGACCTTATGTCATCGTGAAATCCAGCGCCAAAAAGGAAATAGGTCAATCTCCCACCTTGAGCAGACGATTATCACCATCCTTGCTGTGGGTCTCCGGCTTAGGTGGACTTGACGTCGCGGGCGGTTTCTTGTGTGGAGAACTTAGTGCAACTCATTCGGTGACAGGATGACAAATTCCTACCTGACTCGAGTCTGCTGGCTTGCTGTTCGAAGGTACCGGTGATGAATTGTTCACTTGTTGTGCCTGATAATGAGTGAGCTATCGTGATGTGATCTACCGTCACCAGAAAGACACACAGGGCCTGCTTTCTTTGGATCTGCGTGACCTTGTCTCCTACTGAAGGGGAACTTGATCAAACGGCTCACTCTACCGGCCTCTGGTCGACTCGAAGGGGGGTCGACCGCCATGGGAGGCGGTCGCCTCTGTGGCACAGGTCTCTGTGACGCAGGATAAACAAGGGCGCCGACAAATAAATATAAACAAGCAACGAACCTTCTTCTGTTGTCGGACTACAGGTTTTGTGACTGTTCGCTGAAATGGTTCGTCAGACACACCACGCACAGTCTGTCTACAAAAAGAGAACACTCAGCGCACCCGCCGCATACGTCGACTCATCGTCTAAGCTCCCTTGTTTGCAGTAATCACTCTCGGCTGTGACTGGGAATTGGATCGAAAGTTGGCAGGTCAAATAGAACTTTGTAGAAAGTCGATCTGGCGGTTGTGAAGAAGCGTACATGACCTCGACCTTACCAGTATTTAAGAACATCTACACGATGCCTACACATTGTTTTACATAATGTCATCGCTTTCTCCGCTTTCATCTACTTCCCTTCTCGTCACTGGCGTGCTTTTTGAAACGTTTCACACAGCAAACACAGCAGGCCATCGCCTCAGCCCTGTTCTCGTGGTCCGATTTGCTTGTTATGTTGCAGGAATGGATAAAGATGAAGGAGAGTATGATAAAGAAGTCCAAGATCCGATTGAAGATAGTAGTGATCATGATGCAAAAAATCCGATCCAGAAACAAATGTTGATGCATTCCCAGCACCGTCATCGTCAACCAACTCACATCCAAGCCCTCCATCGTCTTTGTGAACAACCGATGCGTCCGGATTCCGTGAAACCGAGTTATTCTCTTGTCTCTGGTCATGCTGTCTGACCAAGATAGCACCGCATGAACAGCGCGCCAGGCGAGTGTTTCCACCGCGTTAAAGTGTGGCCTTTGTTAACAAAATAGGATCTAAAGGTCGAGAATGAATAGTTGTGTGAGCGACATGGGATATACCCTCTCGTGTAGCCCCCAACACACTGTCCTTGGTAAAGAGGGTTATTGAAGAGAAGTAAAGTTACTCCTGGGCGCGTTGTGCCAACCAGATCCGCGTCCCATCACCTCGAAACCAACCAGGGCTTCAAGGAGCGATAACGCATTCATGCTAATGTCCAGATCTTGAGACGTCACCATGTCTATATGATCCGCGGTTCAAGGAGTCAGAGCGAGAGACTGTTTCGTTTGACATGATATGTTGGCAGCATGGTCTACAATACAGTAATGGCGGTTAGATACTTATATACAGTATGCAAACAAAACTATACAGTACATGTTGAATTCCGTTTCTTTGATTATACCCCATTTGACATCCAATCACAAGTCCATCTCTGATAATTTCGACTCTCTGCTATAAAATGCTATCGCTCTGTCACACTCCTCGTCAAAATCCACACTAAATGTTGGATCTGGGACGACCATCCCGTAATCTTCGTCATCGTCCTCATCATCGTTATCCTCGTCCTCTCCAACAGTAAAGCGAAAGATCCGTCCGGGGGGCGACGACGGGGCTGCCTTGGACTCGACGGGCGGCGCCAACTTCATGGATATATCCAGGGTGTCGCGCTTGGTGTGATCGCGTTGGAAGTGACCGAGCAACAACTCCCATCTGGCATACCACGACAGATCCCATCCACAAAAGCGGCTCCATGAAGACAGACTGTGTAGAGACGAAGCGCATTCCGAAGGCTCCAGACGGAGTTGGCTTCCGGGGATTGGGCTATCGCCTGCAACGAGGGTAGAGTCGGATTCTACGTCTCCCGAGGTAGACGAGGTATACGAACTCAACGTCGATGAGGACATGGACGCTTGAACGTGTGTCAAGTTGCATACAGAGGCGGATGGTGCCAACGATGCAGATCTCTGATGCATATCGAACATGTACAGCATCTTGTGAAGGGTCCACAAAGGGAACTTGAAAAAGCAACGATCGATGTTGACAGAGTATGGATCCCTCAATGCTGAGATATCACCAACGCGAGGGAAGATAGGAGCGTGAACGTCCTGTTCGCGTTTCCTAGGTGGGTGGTCTGCGAGATCGCGCTCTAGTCCTGACGGAGGGGCGCGCATATACGGTGGTGGGTTCTGCACGACGTGTGGTCGGGCGGTATCGAGACCTATATATGCGTTGGATTCCTGTTTTTGTGCGTCGCCTTGCTCTGTGCGTGTTCGCCATTCAGCCCATTTTTCATGTCGTGAATTCCAAAGAGTTTTTTGTTGGAGAAGGGCACTGCGGGAGAGACCGTGGTGAGGGTAGTTGAGTCTCTCTGGTGCGGTACGGGATGGCGGCGAGGCTTCTTGTGCGTCGAGGTCGAATTGCACTAAAAGGGGGCGGACTGGTATAGGAGAACGAGGCTCGATGACGACCTCCATTGGTTTTTCTCGTTGTATGGGCGTATACGATGTGTCTGTATTTTCGTGGGAGTGCGAATCTGTAGCTTGTGGTGGATCATCTTCGCCGTCCTCCACAATCAGAAGACGGGAGGGATCTGGAGGTGCGACGTCTACCACGAGGGCGTATTGTTCAATAAATGAGCACGGGCAACTATCGTGCATTTCCGATTCACCCCCCGCTTCAAGAACAGAGCCACCATCTTGCAGGTCTTCCATGCAAAAGTCAAGACGGCTAGGAGAACGAGGGGGCGTCTGAGGTTCGTCCGACTCGTCTGACGAGAGTGACGGCGTGGATAATGAACAGTCCATGAATGTGTGCTTATCGCAGGGGATACAGGATGGAATAAAAGACGAGAAAGGAGACGGGAAGAGAAATAAGCCACGGCAGTCGCGGGCGTGTTTTATGTATGCGTCAATTGCAAGGACGCGGAGGTCTAAACAGCCATAAAGCAACGCGACCCACCCGGTCACGTGGATTAGCTTTCCTCGGTGGACAATAAGCCACGACTTGAGGTCAACAAAACAATTGGATTGGGTGGATACAGACACACCGGGAATGGTCCCCTTTATTGCCTGTCAAACCTCAGGGTCGTCTTCCGCATCTTCTCGGAGTTTTCAGAGAACGGCACTATATATCCGCCCAGAGATGCTACCAGTCCAATCCTCTGATCCACAACGTCATCGCTATCCAGCGGCGCGGAGACAACCTGAATGATTGATTGGGTCTCAACGCTGTGGATCTCAATTGTGCCATTGGGCAGGAGTGTCGTGATGTTTGGGTAGTCCAGACCTATCGGTGTCGGTCTGTTCCGTGTGGAGAGGTAAGTCGTATCACCACTCACAGACGGAGAGCGGATGACTCGGCCATTCTAGGGTTCCCCTGACAGGATCACCCTCGCCCGTGATAAAGACACCGAGGGTAGTTGCACCAGTCCACGAGAGCAAGAGAAACTCGTTTCCACCGACAACCACGATAAATGGCTTAACCGGCGTCGCATCGTCCACTGCCTGACTAACAGGAAGCACAGGGAACATTTGAGCAGTATGCAAATCGATAACGTTGTAATATTGGCTGTCGGCGACACAGAGGTATTGGCCCGCACGTCGTGCTAGCTGAGCTCCCGGTTGGAATGGAATTTCCTATACAAATCAGACTTCCGTCAGTACCACTGGGATTTCATCAAGTCGACTCGGACCAACTCTGGAGTAAACCAGACGTTCTTCAGAAAGACTATATAGCGCAATAGCGTTTCGCTTTATGACACAAAAATCAACCGGCTGCAACTTGCTCGGGACGTCGTGTACCGTGGGTGTGACCCGCAAGAGATGGTGTTGATCAACTGCAAAGGTGTCCACATGGCGAATGGGCTTGATGTTGGGTACAGGATCGAGCGAAGGTAATGTATAGAAGTGGATTTGACGATCTTTGGATGCATCCTGAGTGGCGTCGAGTGCGACAATAGCGTGCGCTTACCGGACAAAATCAGCACACGGGACATATAAGGGATGAGGACGAGTTCGTCGATGGGTTTTCCATTCGGAAGACTCTGGCGCGAGAGCAGAGAGTAGGATGCCTGCTGCGGGGACAAGGCAACATGACATCACGCTGTCGGCACATACCCAGTAGACTTACCGGCTCAGCTTGAAGAGCGTATCGCAATAACTCGCCATTGGTGCATCCGACGTAGACCTCGGAACCTAAAATACATGGGTGAGAGAGACGATACGGTCTGGATTGTCATACCGAGTGCCTGAGCGCATGAGACATGGCCGGCAGTTATTGCAGGTATAAGGGGTTGTATGAGGTAGGGAGGGACAAAGTCGGTGGACATGGCAAAAGTCTAGATCAACCCCCGATACGTAATTGTGACACTTGCGATTGCACTTCATGCACTTCCCCCTGGCCCCGACCCCGCCTCACTCTCTTTCTCACTTCCATCTTCCCCTCTGACTTTCTCTATCGTGATCATGCAACCTATCCCGACCACACCACACCGGAGAGCGTCCGTCTCCGTAGTCCATACCAGAAGCCCAACTGGCCGCGAGTCGCCGTTAGGGTCGGCCCTGCTCCAATCAGCGGCAGCAGGTCCAGAAGCCGAGAAATGGGTTGAATCGTGGGCGCACGTCCATGCCAGAAGTCTGTCGTTGACAATGTCCCCATCCAGCACATCACTGACCGCTCTCCGCGGATACAGCTCTCATCGACTCTCGTATCGTCGCCGTAGACGCGGACTGTACTGTAGAAGACGCCTGTGATGCAAGTTTGACGCTCGTTCGCCGCTGTCCTGGCTCATGCATCTTTACAGCTGCTCCTCAAGGAAGATATTTCGTGTCTAGCAGTCAAGGCCCTGCCCGGCGCCCAAACAAGCTCCCCGTTTCTCGGCCTCTTTGATGTGCGGGTCTACATCTTCACAATCGGATCCTTCTCTGACCATGCTCTAGTTCTCCGATGTAAATGCATTCTTGACCTTGGCCGCCACCCGGCACACAATTCCCCCCCACGAGCTGAAAGCAAACTCCCGGGCAGACCAAATCATGTCTGCAGCGCGCTCTGGTCGCGTTCCTGTACACCTAGTCAGCAGTGAGTATCTTTATACCCCATTATTTCCGATCTCTTGATACGTGACAGACTTGTCCGAGAAGAACTTTCTCGAAACTCTACCCTACGAAGCAACTATAGTATCTCTATTGGCTGTTTTCGCTCGTGGAACACACAGGGGTAGGAAATCTGTCAATTAACGACGAATCCACGCTCAACGCACATACAGTACTTGTATCCTCGCCCTCTCCATCCGACACGTATCTTGGCATGGTATCTGACATGGCCCTTCTATCCTGGTTCTCTACCTACGCGGAACGAACTTCGGCGTTCCAATCTTACCTCTCAAACTCGCTCTACGTACTGACCCTTCCCTCCCTTCACATGTACTCCTCGGTTGTTGCAGCATCTAGCTCAGCCCAGGTCCTCGATGTCATGCGGCTCATGAGTGAGCAAGGCGTAAGCAGTGTTGCTGTCATCGACGAAGAATCGGGGACATTGTTGAGCGCAGTTAGCGTCACTGATATTGGCAAGGTATGACGACCCGTTTACTCGCAGTCTTCGCTTCGACGTTGATCCATCGCTTCTAGATAGTAGTTCCTTCCCAGAGTAATCATATACTTTCTACGCCCGTGTACCAATTTATCGCGCAAATCAAGGTCTGAGCGCTGTCATTCACGTCTGCATCCGACATTGACACCGACACAGGAGCCCGATGGGCTGACAGATGGTGTCGACAAATATCCAGGTGAGGTGCATGTCTCGTCCGACCAACGAGAACATCGATGCTATCGCATGCACAGTATACGTCGTATTCCCCACCAGCACGCTCTCATACACCATCCAGAAGCTTCTCGCCAGTCCGTGCTTCTCATCGTTTCCCCCCACTCACGTTTTCTGATCCACAACCTGTCCTCGCAGCCAACTCGCACCGGCTCTTCGTCACCGACAACGACTTTTCCCTCTCTTCATCCCCTTCCCTATCCAACCTGGGAAGCGGCAACCTCTGCGGCATCGTCTCCATCGTCGACAGTGAGTCCCCATCCCCTCCCGTCCTCTTCTAACTCATACTATACTTCCCCCTCCCCCGTCCCGACTAGTCCTCTCCCTCTTTGCCCGCATCGCCAACATCCCCGACGTTGACCCGACACAACGAATGCGCCACCGCCGTGCCTCTTCCTCGTCTTCCCAATCCTCCCAATCCGCGCTCTCCCGTGATCTCTCCGCCAGATCCCGCTCGAGCAGCCGAACGAGCATGCGTCTGAGCGCAAGCCCGCGCATCGTCGCGACCACCGCGGACAAGCGCAACTCCATCTCGAGTCTGGATGCGTTTCAGTGGTCGGAGCTTGTCTCGCCTCGAAAGGAAGAGTATAGGTGATGCGGTCTGTTGCATGCGCGTCTCAGTGTGCTGCGGAAAGACGTTGTTTCCCGGTTCGTACCGTTCGACTGTATTGTTTAGCAACTGCGGATTGGCGTCATACGGATTTCACACTAATCCCAGCCATCCATTTCGTATGTACTAATTGGGTCGTCTCTCAAACATAGTCGTTTGTACGTTCGAAATGTATTTTTTAACTCCACGTCAGATAGCAGCTTAAGAGAACGCGCCAGCGTTGCGCCGACAGTCATTTCGGGAAACAACATAATGCGTACATGCAGAAACCCCAAACATGAAAAATGCGTACAAAATGCATGCGCGTAGCGAAGCCGTGAAATAAAACATTCTAAAGTCTGAATCTAGGACATAAAACATTAACCGAGGGGGGAACATATAATAGTATGGAGTAACCGGGCACGAGCAACATTAATTACTGCATCGCGTGGCCGTTGTCATTCTGTATTGTGGCTCCTCCCTCTTCCCTCTTGGTGCCAATAACCTTGGCAAGGTCGCCAATCCTCTGCGAGAGTTTCTCAAGCATCGGCTTGACACCCTCCCTGACTTCTTCGGCAACACGGTGGACCTTGTCGGTAACTGACATGTCAGGGGTTGTGACAATGTCGCGCAGATCTGTGATGGTTTTGGAGATGTCGGGATAAGTAGATTGAAGGGTTTGTGGAAGCGTAGTCGTAGATTGCTGCAGCTTCTGCAACTCCTGCAGCATGCTATCCGAGAGGGCATGGATCCGTGATTGAGCACCTGTAATGGACGCTGAAGCAAGCCCCTGAATGGAGTTGGCGGTCTCGATAGCCCTTTGACTGTATAAAAATGAGCGCCTATAGTGAATTGCGAAAGACACGTTTACTCACACAAGTACGTTTTGTTGCTGAAGCTGCTTGAGATGCTCCGAGGAATAGACATAAACATTGTCTTTCAGGTGCATCGAGATGTTGTATGCACGCTGGTACTGGTACTGACATTCTGACGAAGTGGAAGTCGGCGAACTTGTGCCGGATTCGCTCCCGACCTTATTGACAGCGCTCTCGAAATAATCGACAATAGGAGCGAATTTCTACGGGCGTATGTCAGTTATCGTTGGGTACCTGAAATCACGTGCAAGGCACCTTATCAATGCCCTCTGCAACGCCAACCGCTGGGGTCTTGACGTTCTTGTCGAATCGCTCGTTTGCAGACGAAACGACGCTGTCACGTCTTTCCCGTACATAAGAGGCCACTTCTTCTGGCTTGACCTTGAAGGGGTAGGGATACTTTTGCTCGATGACATCGAGTCCTTTGTTAACAAAGCCATCCGCGGAGACAATCAGGGGTGCGAGACGGATCTGCAACGGCTGGGAGAAGCTGTAGGCGGTCTGCGTGATGACCTGAGCGGCATGATATGGGGAGCGGGTGAGCATGTTTGACGAGAGGGTCGAATGTATCTGGTCCAAAGAGGACGCGATAATAGGGATGGAGGCGACGCGAGTCAGCACGGTGATCTCAGGGATCTGTGATTGTGTCTGGGCCTCAGGCTGGGATTGAGTGGTGGCCGCCATGAGTGGAGCGGGTTCAAAACGAGAGAATGGAGAGGGGGAATGAAGATGTGTCGCGAGAAGATATCTGGACAGGGTTCATATACATTTGCGGCTCGGCATGTGATTTTCGTGCGACGCGCCTGTCACAAGTGTCACAAACACTTGCACTGTGGCACGGCCCCCTCCAACACTTTTCACGCGCCTACGGCCCTACGCGCCGCAGCCGATGTTACACGTTGACCCATCAAGCCTGCTGGGGCCCTGGATCATGGTTTCATGTTGGCGTAAAGCCTGCGGACTGTGTACGATATTTATAATCCTTATCTTGTCAATGCAGATGCACCAAATCGGGGACTTGGAGACTTGCTCCATACCTCACACTGCGGCCGTAAGAATATTATTCGCGTAGTGTGGTATTCGCTAGCTTCCAACCCCTGTCCCTAGGGGTCGTAGACTCAAATGATGGACTTGAACAATCACGGGAATGACTGTAATCGAGATTTTATCTTTGTCTCCAAGCGATGTGATATAACACACAAACCGACAGATCGTCCTCGGAGTTTGGCGATGAAAACGATCGACGCCTCTTGATTCTGCATTCTCGACAGCCAAATGGAGACTTCACCATGCGGTGGCTTACTGTGTGGTAGTGGTTCGCACTCGTTCCAACTTCTACCCAAAACATGGGGTCCAATAGGATGCCAGTGACACTTCGGACAAATTGAACCTTGTGCTACTTGCAGAACATCCAGGCTTGTACACCTCAACTTCCCTGTGGATCACTCGATTATTAGTCTCAAAACCTTGAAACCTGTCCCATGCGACTCGCGTCCCTCGCCAACACTAATCGATGGTTATGGTGAAACGGACACCGTCATTTTGGTCCTTTTCAATGGCTCCGACATCGCGTTCGCAGTCTCAACGTCTGGCTAGTGCCGAATTCGAAGGCCGTGCATTGAGGTTCGGTCAGAATCACATGGTGATCACCGCTATTCCGTCGAGGAGAGCCGCCGGCACCGAAGCACGACGAACGTGTCCGACAGTCAACCGAGCCGCGTGATTATAACGGATGATCGGGAGGAAGGTGGATGGTCGAGCTGGCAGTGATGACAGAACAAGACTGACTGTTTCAAAGGACGCATCTAAGAGACTAGTCGACCTTATCACGCAATATGAACATCATTGAAATATTGCGTGTATGAGGCCCACTTTTTTCGGAGAAAGTTGGTGTGATCGGAATTGCCGTTAGGCGTTGTGACGTCATCAATATTGATTGGGTTCCCTCGGCCGATTGGCACATGACCCTTGCCCAGCGAATTCGGTTGCTCAGCGCTTATTCTTGATCCAACGATTCGCGCATAAATTCACCCCCTCAGCTTCCTGCGGTTCAATGTATAGCTCCCTGACACTGTCACACCCGGGGATTCACAAAGACTGTTTGGAGACATTTTGGGTGACGGAAAGGTTTACATACCTGTACGATTGCTTGCGAGAGATTTACAACACGTCGATTTCCCGGTACTTCGGTGCGAGATACGATGGACGCCACAACAACCTGAGCTTCGGCGCAAGAGTAGGTGACGTCTCTTTTTTTTTTTTTCTTCGGTCGCGTTCAGACTGAAACGGTGTGCTTTGCTGCAGGGTACGTGACCCACGGTCACCCCAGCGATCGCTGCTTGTGGATGGTGCGTATTCCGAGTCTCAACTTACCCCAGAAGGAAAAGGCGCTCGAGTGGCTTGATCTAGTCTACGGGGAAGTTGAGATTCTGGAGAGCGGAAGTCATTCGGATTGGCTGCTCAAGTTGGCACTCATGCATCATGCTCAAGGAGGACCAGAGCATCACGTGGTCGGAAGACGCGCGCTGGGAGCATTTCCTGACCATTTCAGGTGTCCTGACTGGCGAACGAAGCATCTGATTCAATTGTCCCGGCTCAGTGGTACGTCTAAATAACGAAGATTTTCACGCGTGTAGGATAAGGGAGGAGGCCACGTTCGTCGCAGCGCTACATGAGAAACGTTTATGCTTCAGCTCGATATGTAATGAAAGAATCGAGATATTCGGTAATACCCACCAAACGTTCATAGGATCCGGGGCGGTGTTTCGTCAGCAAGATCCAAGAGAATTATACCTTGAGAGGTTGTCCAGTGCATCTCATGCCCTCTATCGCGTCGAATTCACTTTCGGATGCCAACTAGTTAAAGGTACGGGGAACTCGATCCTTTTGGGTTAGGATCACTAGCATTTCAAGTATATGCGGCATAACACACCGAAGAAAACCTTACAGGAAACCAGGCGAAATATTTCGAGGTTCGTTTTTCTGGGGGTGTTTTTCATGACTCCCGTTTTCGTCTCAGCTGTGAGAAAAGCTCAGGGGCAGAATGTGATTGTCTACGCGGGGTTGAGATTGGCCGCGCAAGTAAAAACGCGGTACTGCTCGATTCGTCGTAGGGGTAGCAATACGTGTCTTGGGAGTTAGCCACGGTCATGAGAGCTATCATGATATTGTCAGAAAAGCCCATATACCGGTGTCCATAAACGAACATAAACGCACTGAGGTAGCTGTCGCTGCCAGCCGGCCCGTGTGTCCCTGTACAGCAGTTGGGTTCGTAGTCTAGTAGAGAACAAAGGATTAAAAATATCTCGCTTAGTGTGTGGGTCGGAAGCTAAGCCGACGCTCCGAGTTACAGGGACCGATGCATTCGGCAATGAAGGATGCAGGATTAAAGTACCACGATCATCGATTCCATCTAGTGCTCATACACATCGGTACGAACAGTTCGGGCCGAGATAGGCTGCGCAGACTACGCTAGGGTAACCCGGGCCAACGTTGTTCGTGATCACGATAGGTAAGTCATATCCGCCGACTAGGGAAACTAAGCGTCAGCAGGACAATCAAAACAGGAGAATAGGGAACAGGTCTCGCACAGTCGTCGAACGGTCGTGAAGGTCGACACCGTTCACCTGTGAAGTGATCGTGAGCTCGGCCAACATGAGGTTGCCATGTGCGCATGCTTACGTGAAATTCATGGGACCAATGGAAGAAAAAGATTGGACCCTACCAGTGCGGAGAACGATCCGACGCGGTAAGTCCGCTTTCAATGAGGTAGGTTTCACCAATGTTTACTGTTGACCCGGTCATCTCAACAAGAATCCCGTGGCTGGGATCCGAATAAGATTAAGCGCTGAGGATGCCAGGCACTTGCACGACAGAGCCACGTCGAAAGGAAGGAAACGGTTTACGGAGCCCAACTCTCTGCGTACCACGGGTCAACCTCGGCACTTTGTTCCTGAACACTGTGAAACTTACGAGTGTACACCATAATGCATTGAGGAGTCTCAGATGTCGTCAACGAAGACCTGTGCGCACTAGCGTTCCTCAGGATTGATTATAAAACGTTGACAATTCGGCATGACCAAACAATAATGGTCGGCTCTGACTCGGTGATATACTCACTCGCTTTCCACCCTGACGGAATGCATTTATTAAGCGGGAGTACGAATGGAGTTCAACGATGGTGAGTTAGAGATGGCCAAGAGGTGGGAGAACAAATGTGGATGAACTGGGCTGCCGCCATTTCTGTGTCAAGGGGCTACAAGTGGATGGTATGTGGGACTACTCAAGGAGCAAGCGTATGGGACGCAACAACTCAGGAAAAGGCTAGTCTCCCCAAACCAGACCTAAAATTCTTCGGGATCAGAAGACAATCGTTCTGACCCTACGAAGGTCTGCTGGTAATGGCAACGTTTTACCGTCGTGCACCATTTCAGCGTTAAC
>JBBPQV010000636.1:0-17281 GCA_038092675.1 Boletus rufocinnamomeus | reverse complement strand
ACGCTGTCCAGAGTCAATGCGTTCGCCTTGAACGGGGGTATCAATGCATCTCAGTCATGGCCAATCAAAACAGTCGAACAACAAATATACTGTCGAATATCATATGTACATCCACGGAACCTCATCAACTTCCCGTGCAATCTTTCTCGTAAGAGATAAAAGAAAAAGAAATCCAATGTAATAATTAGCGCATGTAACACGCATACGGGGGAATCGTTCAGTCGACCCTTCTTCTGAACATGACTTTGGCATTCTGATCAGGAATCACCGCCGTCGCAATATGCAGCGATTGCGGACGCGTCGCGTCATCCGCCAACTTGATATCATATGTCACCACGACATGGGCCAACATGGATTTCAGCTCGCTGGCAGCGAAGAAACGTCCCGGACTAACACAGTCAGTAATCTCTCATCGTCGTTGAAAACTGCGAGAAAGAAAGAGCGTACCACGCGTGTCGACCATATCCAAAGACCAAATACTCGGTCGTCGTCGAGACTAATTGATGCTTCACATCTTCCTCGTCCTCTTCACACAAGTCTGCAAATCGGAAGGGCTCGAATGCGTGAGCGTTTGCGTAGAACGCTTCATCACGATGTATAGATCGAGCGGCTGCGGCGATCGTGATGCCTTTTGATACAAACGTACCGTCTGAGAACGTGAAGTCTTTCGACGCCTTGCGCATCAGACTGACTAATTTTTTGAATAATCAGAGTCGGCTGACACATTGAATGGGTGTCAAGACACGCACAGCCGTCAGTGCCTCCGACACGTAGGCACTCCTTGATGAAACTGTCTACTTTTCGCATCTTTCCCAGTGTATCCTTCGACCATCCCTCCTTCTCAACGATCGCTTCGACCTCCTCCCGAAGAGGCTTGATATATTGAGGGTTCGTTGCGAGGTACAAAAGCGCATGAGTGAAACTCTGTCATGCGACGTCAATCATGCGGGTTAGAGCTGCAACAAGGGATCCGAAGCCTACGTTGGAACTTGACTAACCGCACAATCGAAA
Source organism: Boletus rufocinnamomeus (assembly GCA_038092675.1). Classification (NCBI taxonomy): domain Eukaryota; kingdom Fungi; phylum Basidiomycota; class Agaricomycetes; order Boletales; family Boletaceae; genus Boletus; species Boletus rufocinnamomeus. Next base: position 16,270 of record JBBPQV010000636.1, on the reverse strand, counting down.
GATCTGAGCATCATAGGTATATAACGAGACAACATCGGGACCCACATGGATAGCCGCGAAATTGAGGGCCAATATACGAGTTGTCAAGAACTCTATCGTCGACTCTGGACCTTCTGCCTCTTCCATTAACCATGATAGAATGTCGTTCTATCAAAAAACCGATAGTGAGGATCGATCTCGTCTACATACTCGCTTGACCAACAGGCTTGTCGGCCCACCCATTTCCGTACTCGTTGAGGTATTTTTGTCGCTCCTCTATTATTGGACCAAGAAGCTTCCTTCCACGCTCCTTGCTTTGATTGACGTTCGTAAACAATCGGCCAGCTATACTGTCACTACGATGAGCACTAGCCCTCGGAGAGGCGACTGCAAGCGAGTTACGGTTTCAGCAAGTCCGGGAACAGCTTGATAATAACCCCTCCTTTGACGATATCGAGGGTATACTGGATGTTGAGATCTATCCAGTCGGGGTCTCGGCCTAGAGCAATTGAAGTAAGAACCGAGTGAGGGGAGTCGATGAGAAGGCTCACACAATGGAAGTCCGACAAACACTCTGTTGATCGTTCTGCAGGTTACCTTTTGCATACTGCCAAGCGCCGGGATACTCTTCCATTCTGGTTGTTCCAGGCATTGATGAATACTGCACGTGAATGGGAGCGAGATGTTCACCGTTGCCCCCAATATCCAGCACGTCATCAAAGGCCGTAGTGATCTCATTTCTGATTTCTGGATACAAGACTCCGATATTCCGAGTCAATTGTGAACGCACAATCGGAGTATGATAGGGGTTATAGCGAACTTCGGGTCCCATTGTGTAATCGGTATGAAGTAGCTGCCAGCAACATTCAGTACAAGTCAATCATACTGGGAGAAAATACTTGCTCACATCATTCACGGCCTCAGCGAAAGAGAGCACATCATCGGGGGCTCTCAGTAGTTCTTCTATATGCTTGCGGTTGCCGAGAACAACGACCCAACGATAAAGTCCCGCAACCTTGAATGGCGCTGATTTGTGCTGAAATACTGCGAATGAGCATGCATTAAATGTACGAAACACTATCCTTGCCTTCTCGTACCCTTCTTGTACAACGTCTATCGCATTGGTCAGAAACTTGAAACCAGCCCAACATGAGCAGAGCCAGTTACTCGACCCAACTGCGGGTATAGCATCAAGCTGGGGAAACTAGTCAGAATTAAGGAGAGCAAGTGTTTCCGGCAACTACACTCACCTTGGAAGGCTGGGACAACTTTACGACGATGAGAAGGGCAGCGGCAGCAACACCATAACCAGACACTCCCACCAGTAGGTCGAATAGTCGAAAACTCATGTGGGGAGGGTTTTCTTCTAAAACACAGGGCTAATCGCCCCACATTAAAGCCTATGCACTCCGATAGATGTCCCAGAAACTCACGTCAGCCCACCTCCGTCAAACTTCCCAACCGGGTAGTCAACAGCCTGTGCGTATGACCCTAGAGACGGTGTGGTGAGTGTCGGGACGTGTTGTTGAAACGAGCGGTACTTGTGTGTCGCACTTTATATCCGATATGCATTCATGCACGATAATATCGCTACGCAATCGATCCAGGGCAGCCATGGGACTCTCCGGATCGGAAGCACATAAAACTCCCGCACCAGTCAAAAATGTTAGAGATGACAGTTTCGTGGCGTGATGGGTCTGAAACGAGTAAGTTAACTGCATTCTTAGAATAATCATCTAATTTACAAACCATCGTGGGCTCTGCGCAGTACTTCCACATGCTTGCAGTGGCGGAGAACGACGATCCAGCGATAGAGTTCTGCAACCTTGAATGGCGCTGACTTGTGCTGAAATGCTATGAGTGAGCACGCAATGTGCCAAGCACCAGACTTGCCTTCTCATACCCTTCTTGTACAACGCCATCGCATTGGTCACAAAGGTGATTTTTCAGCCAGCCCGTTACTCGACACAACTGTCACGGGTATAGCATCTAGGTGGGGAACCCACGAGAATTGAGGAGAGCAGGTGTTTCCGGCAACTATAGTCATCTTGGAAGGCTGGGTGGGAGCCTATCAGCAAAATGTCGAGCTACTGTCGCGCTAGCAACATTGCCGGACTTTGACAGATGTTAGAGCTGTCCAACCCGTTTTGTCCGTCTCTGCCAACCTTGCCGCGCTGACGACACTCCGTCCACAGGGGCCACAGCAGACCTTTGACACATGTTTGAAGCTTGTACCCCCGTGAAAATCGGTCGTGCGTTCAGGTGTGCGGGCTCCATGTGCGTGAGCACACATCCCCCTATATAAGCCTAAAAATGATAGTAATATCAGATTTAGTGTATGCTCTGGTGTTATCTAGTCAGTCGAAATATGACGAATATTTACCATACACATCTGAGCATATATTCGTTTCGCTTTTTTTCCTTCCCATGCATCTGCTCGAATATCCCCAGAAACGACTACATTGGACATACGGTATTAGGGGGTAGCTCGGCTGGACAACCGGGACTTGAAACAACTGTAGAACAGTGCATCAAATGGTAGTGGGAAAGGGACGAGGGAGACTGGTACCGTGGAAGCAAGGGGAACTTGAAGTGAATGAACAACTGATGTAGGGTGCGGATCTAATATTTTCCCTCTATATTGCTTGTAACCTAGTAAACTGAAATACCTTGTTCCTTGACATTTCGACACCAACGATTGTGTACCATTGGTGAGGATGTCGTCGACGAACACAGATGTGTAGCAGCTCTGAGGAGTGATTGAGCAGTACTGACAATCCAGTAAGACCAGACGATGGTACTTGACACCGGTTACAGTCGCTTTCCACCCTGACGGAAAACATCTTTTGGGCGGGCACTTGGATTGAATTCTTCGATGGCGACTTGTGGACGGTCAAGAGGTGGGGAAGCAAACAGGAGTGGGGCCAAACGCCTCTGTCGACTGATCGCAACTGGATAGTATTTGGTGTGACGAGTGCGCAAGCGTGTGGGATGCGGATATGCATGAAAAGGTCGTCAACGTGGAGGGCAGAAACAGAGTGTATCACGCTGTTGACCTGATTCAACCAGGTTTGCCACCGGGACTGCAGACTCCAACAAAGCGTTTGGAACATGGCGACTGCCAGTGGGGAGAGACTCGTTGGCCCGCTCGAACGTGTTACGTGATCACTACGTCGCAAGAATCAAATTCTCCCCGATTCCCGAACGGCGAGCATATCACCACTGCCTGCTTAAATGGCTCAATCTGCGTTTTCAACAGTCGTAACGGCGATGCGCTCACCACCGTCAAGACTACCATACCCGAACGGGGTCCGTGCACTCCGCTTGCATGGTCAGATCGGCGAATTTTTGCTGCATCGCGCGACAATGGGGTCTCAGCTTGCTGAATCATTGATTCTTCTGAACGGCAACGGTGACATCCCCTCTATTGCTCTAGCTCCTAATGGCAAATTCATTGCTGCCGTCGCAAGACATTCAATCTCCTTCCTGGACGCATCGACACTGATTCGGATTGGCCCTGTAATCAAGGATAGCGAATGGATACAGTCAATTGCTCTCTCCCCCAACAGCAGCTGTATTGCGACTGGACAACGTGACGGGAAAATTGTCATTCGTCATCTCAACAATGTTCTCCCAGACTCGTATAGTCCTTTCCATGTAAGCTCGAATCTGGTGGGACTTTGTTATTCCGTCACCGAAAGAGCCAGCTGCGCTGACTCTGTTGCGTATGCACAACAGGAAGAACCAGCTCACCCGAGTCCGAAGGACACAACGAAGATGGTAATGATCTCCTTGAGGTATCGGTTCCCTCATCTCCCCCTCGAAGCGAGTTCTCACAATGGCACAGATTGAGGTACGGGATCACTACATTCTTGTCTTGTTTCCATGTTAATGCTGCTGAAGTCGCCATCCCAGACCTCCTCCGGCCATCCTCATGTCGTATCACAATCGTCGGATGGCGTACGAGTGACCTCCACTCCAGAGGCTCGTCTGGGGGGAACCGTTGATGCTGCCGAGTCATGCTAGGGCCGTCCGACGTGCAAACAGTGGCTGCAGAGGAAGAGCCACAAGGATCCTACTTCGTCGAGGAAAAGAGTGTGAACACCGTGGGAATAGAAAATGGTTGGTCCTTCTCAGTGTCTTGTTCATTGCGCTTCGTATCAACGATTTGACCGAGTTCGGATGCCGCAAGAGCGCATCATGATATCAGCAGTGGTGGGCCTACCAGCCAGAGACTCGATGTCAATCAGGGACTTTGCAGACATCCGAGGTCAACTAAGTTGGACTGATTGGGTGCCAATTGAGCTCTCAGCCCGCCATGGCGCGACCAAATCAGGAAAGCCATGTCTCAAGAGTCGACGTCCGAAGAGTCGGCCGACTCATCAGCGCCATCTTTTGGTTTGCATGACGAGGAGTGATCAAATCGCGCTAGATTGGTGTAAAGTAGATGAAAGGGGCACAATAACCATCCATAAACCTGGCTCTGACAACGTTAGCGCGAGATGGTCTAATGCAGATTCTACACTTGTCGTGAACTGAGTCCCGCAGCCTGGACATGACGGGCAATTGCAGACTGCCTTTGGGAACGACGGAACATTTTGCCGATGTTGACTGCTTATAATTACCTAGTCGTCGCAAGTCAGGTCACTTGGCTGGATCCGAGTAAGAATAAGCGCCAAAGGCACGAGGCACCTGCCTGAACAGACCATATTGAGGATAAGGAAACACATCGTAAACCGAAACAACAACTTGTTCCTTGACATTTCGACACCGACGATTGTGTACCATTGGTGAAGATGTCATCGATGGATACCGGTGCGTAGCAGCTCCGAGGACTGATAGAGCAATGCTGACATTTCAGTAAGACCAAACCACAGTACTTGATACCGGTCACTCTGGCATTGTCTTCGCAGTCGCTTTCCACTCTGACGGAACACATGTTTTGGGTGGGAGCAGGGATGGAATTCTTCGATGGCGACTTGCAGGTGGTCAAGAGGTGGGGAAGCAAATGAGAGCAGAGTTGTACGCCGTTTCTGCGTCAAGTGATCACAAGTGGGTTGTGTGTGGGACTAAAGAGGGGGCAAGCGTGTGGGACGGAGAGATGCATAGAAAGGTCATCGACGTGGAGGGAAGTAACGAGGTGTATGCTGTCGACATCTCTCCTGATTCGACCAAGTTTGCCACCGGTACAAACAAGGAAGCGAGCATTTGGAGCATCACTGGCAGGAAGAGACTCGTTGGCCCGCTCGAACACAACAGTTGGGTCACCGGAATCAAATTCTCCCCGAACGGCGAGCAGATCGCCACTGCATGGTACCGAGGCTCGATCCGCATTTTCAACAGTCGCAATGGTGACGCGCTCGTCACCATCAAGACTACTATACCTGAACGGGGCCCATGCACTCCGCTTGCATGGTCAGGCCAGCAAATTTTTGCTGCATGCCGCGACAACAAAATCAGGTCGTTCGACGCCTCCACTGGGTCCCAGCTCATCGAATCATTGATCCTCCATGACGGCAGCGACGAAGTCCCCTCTATTGCTCTAGCCGCCAACGGCAAATTCATCACTGCCGTCGCAAAGCGTTCAATCTCCTTCCTGGACATATCAACACTGACTCGGATTGGCTCCATCATCGAGGACAGTGCAGGAATACAGTCAATTACTGTCTCCCCAGACAGCAGCTCTGTTGTGACTGGACGACGTGACGGGAAAATTGTCATTCATCGTCTCAACAGCATTCTCCCGGACTCATATGGTCCTTTCCATGTAAGTATTTGTACCTTCATATTCCCCACATGTCAGATAAGCACCACTCAGTCTTCCAAGCTGACAAACTTTGTAGGCATCTATTCGCGAGGAAATACAACAAGACGGGCAGTCGTTGACCTTGGGTGGCCATGACAGCAAACCTCCTGACTCGAATTTGGTAGGAGTTTGTCATTTCGTCACCGAAAGAACCGCGCTGACACCATTTTGTACGTACTGTACAACAGGAAGATCCTGCGAAATCCGGCTCACCCGAGTCCGAAGGACACGACGAAGATGGCGATGATCTACTCGAGGTATCAGTTTTTCATTTCCCTCTCGAAGCGAGTTCTCACAATGGCGTAGGTCGAAATACCGTCGAGCACGCCCGCCCCTCAGTTCGACTTTGACGAGGTTCGTGATTACTACATCCTTATCTTACCTCCGTGTTGACGCAGCCGAAGTCACCATCCCCAACTTCTTCTGACCATCTCCAGGAGCATGAGATACTACCTTCCCATGCCGATTCACAGCCGTCAGGTGGCGTACGAACGACCTCCACTCCAGAGTCACGCCAGAGCCATTCGAGGTTCAAACAGTGGCTGCAGAGGAAGAGCCACAAGGATCCCGTTTCGCATCAGTCTGACGGACGTTCCGGAAAGTCTCGCCAACCTGCCGATCGTCGATCTTCTTCCCGCTCACCAGTGAGAGTGGATGCCTTAAATGAGGGACCTTCGAGGATGGCTGCTGGTCAGCGTCAACGAGTAGGTACTCCCTGATAAACGAGTGGATGTGGTGTGTCTAACATATTATCTTAGCGAGCGGTTGCAAAACCCGTCGTAAAACAACAGGTTGATTGTTCCTCGGATCTGTATACAGGGACTCATCACACGTTACAGCCTAAATCGCGTCGCAAGGCTGCTGTTCCCAAGCATCCGAACAAAGATGCTTCTCGTAGTGGACAACATGCTGCGGATCCAAAGGAAGCCGGCCCAGTGTGTATTTTTCTGGTGATGGTAGACCTCGTCACGATAACTCACGTCCTATTAGGCGGAACAAGGGCATAGTCCGTTTGAATCCTCGGCCGCGAGGGTCCATGTAATGGTGCGCACGATTTTTAGCTTACATTCTTAGACTTACATTGGATCAGCATCAGCAAGGATCAGGCGACGCTACCCTTGCGATCAGGTTACCCGCATGGATGTTGTGTGTTCGCTCAGGTGCACACGATGAGACGCATTGATCTAGGTGGTTCAATGTAATACATGTAGATACTAATCTCAACCGCAACCACGTGGACATGGATCGTGCAGTTCCTGAAGTTCATGTCACCTTGCAACATCAATACGAATCTTAATAAGCCCGTCCATGATCAAGCTCGCCAGGATATTCACACACGGAGGCTGGTGTCTGCCATTGATTAGAGCTGTTCCAAGCCTACGGAGTGTCTACTAAGGTGAGGATGCGCGTCAAGCAGGATGTCGTGTAACCCAACTTTTGGCAAGCACGCCGACGTCTCGATGTTGAGTTTCTTGTACAAGAATTAGATCATGATGACAGGGCATGGTTTTATATGATGAGAGGTGCGCCATCGTCATGCTATCGGAGCCAAAGCGGCACTACACGTCAGGGAGAAGAGTGCATGGCATGTCTATATCTTTGCCAAGGCTGGCTCAAAGGACGACGCAGGCGATGAACCATGTAGTATTACCAGTATATGATGACAATATCATCATGGGGCGTGTACTCGTGATAATATGTACAATGGGTGTAAGACTATCCGAACCGTTGTTTAGTAGGTTGTCCAAGGAACATGTCCTTGGTCGCCTTGTCTTTCTCGCGCATCGCGATGTCACATTCACGCGGTGTCGCCACCTTGCCTTCTCGTGCTGCGGCACGCTTCTCGTCGAATCATTTCCGGTCAGCATCCCGTCGTGCTATTCTGTCGTAGGCGTCAGTACCAAGGTTTGGTGAGAAACAGAACACATAGCTGGTCTCCGAAACTATCCCCACTGCCAAGCAACGTCGACTCGTTCGCTTCATACACATCGTTCCCTTTTCCTGAAACGCAGTCATTCTCTCTCCGCACACGTTTCTTCTCCAACATTTTCTCTCGTCCCACTTCTCTCGGTGTCTTCCAGACGTTCTTTTGCCTCTGCACGATCCCGTTTCCGTTTGTGGTTCAGAGGCTTGGCGTTCAAATGCAGCTTCTCTCGCGAGGACGCGATCTGACCCAGATGGGAGGGCGAGCACGCCGTTAGCGGTCCCGTAAGCATGTCCACCGGCACCCCTCTAGGGAGTGATCCGTCGCTGAGTCGATCTCTTCGCGTGCGGCGCGCAATGCGTTCGCATCTGCGCTCGATCCCTTGTCAACAAACGACCTCTTGTAAAGCCTGGTTGGTAGGGGAGGCAGCAATTGCTGTTGCGTCATGATATGAACCCTCTGTTGTGATGCAGCGCGTCAAGGAACATGGACATGACATGCCGGGGGGGATCTTGTCAGACGCACCGGAGTCACCCTTTGTTCCACGCCCGAACGGATTTGCGAGGGTGGCAGTGAACGTTTTGGAAGGAAGGTCGTTGCCACGCGTCAACGGAACCGCGGTGGAACAGGTGCATCCGCAGTCTCTTGGTTGAGAGTTCGTCAGTACTGTGGTTTCGTAAAAAAAAGAAGGAAGCTCAACGTGTCTGACGGGGTAGAGGCGTACGTGCGACAGACCTTGTCCTTTTCGTCCGTGAGTCATACTCTGAATTCGGTGTTTGTGAGAAAATAGAGTCTCGTTCTGGGGAGGGTTTGCGGCCTGAATAAATCATTTCTCTCGTCTAGGTAGGCCATGGTGACGGTTCAGGCGACTTTCTCATCGCACCCATAATCATCGAGGCAAACAAACGAGAGAGCGTGCCAAAACGATGTTAAAAACGTGCCAGGGTCATGACTCAAGCTAAGGAGAAGAATGGACATTAGGAAAATGAGAGAGTGAAAGGAAAGAGCAAGCAAGTCAAGTCAATGAGGATATATAAAAAGGGGGCGTAAACCGTGATGTGGGACATTAAGGGAAATAGGATTATTAAACGACGGTGAGTGGCGACCGGCGTGATGGCGAGAATGGACGCATTACAAGTGCAGACAGTCGTGTCAGTCCACTAGAATCAAGACGCGGAGAGTGAGTGAATATGAAGAGTGATATGCGCCCACCGGCCGCGCCCGAACGCGGCGGACAGAACAAACAGTGCTGGTATTTGGGACGTTTGGGGCGATGGAATCGGAAGCGGGTTGGGGGAGGATATGAGGGAGAGGCAGCGTCCTAGGTGGGAGACGAGACGGAGAGGTGATTCGGATATGGATCGGGGTACCGAGGAGAATAACGCGGATGGCATCCTAGCTCGACTATAAGACTGATTGGATGCCGAGCTCCCAGCACGCCGTGGCGCGACCAAATCATGAAAAGGCATGTTCCCAGAGTCGACGTCCGAGGAGTCAGTCGACCTGTCAGTACTATTTTTTGGTCTGCGAGACGATGAGCGCTTAGATCGTGCTGTATTGGTGAAAAGTAGACGAAAAAGGCACAATAACCATCATAAACCTGGCGCCAACGCAAGGAGGTTAGCGCGAGTTGGTTTAATGCAGATTGTACACTTGTCGTGAAAGGAGTCCCGCAACCTAGACATGACGGGCAATCACAGACTGCCCTCGGAAATGACGGAAGGAAATGACGGAAGGTTTCGCCGATAAGTCGATTGCTTACCTAGTCGTCGCAACGAGGTCACTGGGCTGGATGCGAGTAAGAATAAGCGCCAAAGGCACGAGGCACCTACGCGAACAAACCAGAAACGTGTTTGTGCAGCAACTTCGCGCACCACGAGGAAACCGAGATACCGTGTTACTTATCATTCCGGGACCGACGATTGTGTACTATTGTTGAGGATGTCGTCGACGAATACCGGTGCGTGGCAGCTCCGAGCGGCGAGGGATAGAGCAATGCTGACAATTCAGTAGACCGAACGATGGTACTTGACACTGGACGCTCTGGCATTGTATGGGCAGTCACTTTCCACCCTGACGGGAGGCATGTTTTCGGCGGGAACAGCGGCGGAATTCGACGATGGCGACTTGCAGATGGTCAAGAGGCAGGGAAGCAAACGGGAGTGGTGAACACCATTTCTGTGTCAACGGATCAGGAGTGGGTAGTGTGTGGGACCGGCAGGGGGGTAAGCGTGTGGGACAGAGAGTTGCATAAAACGGTCATCAACGTGAAGGACACAAACGAGGTGTGGGCGGTCGACGTCTCCCCTGATTCGACCAGGTTCGCCACCGGGACTGGGTATGGTGACAATAGAGCGAGCATCTGGAGCATGACAACTGGCAAGAGACTCGTTGGGCCACTCAAACACGACAATTCTGTCACCGGAATCAAATTCTCCCCGAATGGCGAGCACATCGCCACGGCCTGCCGTGTTGGCTCGATCCGTATTTTCGACAGTCACAACGGTGATCAGCTCATCATCATCAAGACTACCATACGTGACCGGGGTCCGGGTACTCCGCTTGCTTGGTCTGGCCAGCAAATCTTTGCCGCATGCCGCGACAACAAAATCAGGTCCTTCGATGTCTCCACCGGGTCCCAGCTCGCTGAATCATCGATTTTCTATAACGGCGACAATCATGATGACGTCCGTTCTATTGCTCTAGCTGCCAATGGCAAATTCATCGCTGCTGTCGCAAAGCGTTCCATCTCCTTCCTGGACATATCAACACTGACTCGGATTGGCGCCGTCATTGAGGACAATGCGATCATACAGTCAATTGCTGTCTCCCCAGACAGCAGCTACATTGTGACTGGACGACATGATGGGAAAATTGTCGTTCGTCATCTCAGCGAGGTTATCCCTGACTCGTATGGTCCGTTCCGTGTAAGTATTTGTGTCTTCATAATAATATTCCTGGCATGTCAGAGCCCCACTCCATCTCCCATGTTGACAACCATGTAGGCATCGACTCGCGACGAAATACAGCAAGACGAACAGCCGTTGACCTCGGGTAGCCATGACAGCAATCCACCCAACTCGAATCTAGTAGGGGCTTGTGATGCTATCGCCAAAAGAGCTGCACTGACACCATTGTGTACGTACAACAGGAAGATCCTGCGAAATCCAGCCCACCCGAGTACGAAGGACACGACAAAGATGGTGATGATCTCCTCGAGGTGTCAGTTTCTTCATCTCACCCTCGAAGCGAGTTCTCACAATTGCATAGACTGAGGTGCCGTCGAGCTCGCCTGCTCCTCAGTTCGACTTTGATGAGGTGCAGGATCACTACATTATTATCTTACTTCCATACTGATGCTGCTGAAGCCACCATCCCCGTCCTCTTCTGACCATCCCCATACCGTATCACAATCGTCGGATGGCGTATGAGTGACCTCCACTCCAGAGACTCATCTGGGGGGAACCATTGATGCCGAGTCACGCCAGAGTCGTTCGAGATTTAAACCGTGGTTGCAGAGGAAGAACCACAAGGATTCCACTTCGCATCAGTCTGACCGACATTCCGGAAAGTTTCGCAAACCTGCCGATCCTCGATCTCCCTCCTACTCACCACTCAGAGTGGATGCCTCAAACGAGGGACCTTCGAGGATGGCTGCAGGTCAACGTCAGCGGGTAAGTCCTCCTTGGCAGACGAATGGATGCGATTTGTCTAAGATATCATCTTAGCGAGCGGTTGCGAAACCCGTCGTAAAACAACAGGTTGATTATTCCTTGGATCCGTATACAGGGACTCATCACACGTTACAGCGTAAATCGCGTCGCAAGGCTGCTGTTCCCAAGCATCCGAACAAAGATGCTTCTCATAGTAGACAACGTGCTGCGGATCCAAGGGCAGTGGACCCGGTGTGTCTTTTTCTGGTGACGGTGGACCTCGTCACGATTACTCATGTCTCATCAGGTGCAACAAGGGAATAATCCACCCGAACCGTCGATCCCGGGAGTCCAGCTAACGGTGCGCGTTACTTTGCTTTAGCCTACATCGTTAAGCTTACAGTCGATCAACACTAGCAAGGATCAAGGTACTCTGCCCTTACGATCACGTTTCCTACGTGGATGTTGTGTCTCCGCTCGGGTACACACGATTGACCCAGGGGATTCAGTGCGATATATCTAGATACTATGCTGGATCGGAAGTATGTGGACACAGTTCTTTTGAATTCATGTCACCTCGCAATATCACTACGAGTCCTAATAAACCCGTCCATGATCGAGCTCGCCAGGATATTCACTCAGCCATCATTACTTGATGAAGTTTACACATACACGGAGGTTGTGTTCGAGAACAGATTAAAGGTGTTGCAAACCTAAATAATGCAAACCGGGACGGTGGCGTGTGTTTAGGTCCGATCGTTCCACCCCTCCTGCTTCGACGTGTTTCCCTTGTTGATCACGGATCCGACTATTATTGCAAGCGTCGTCTAAGCCTACATGTCGCGGTCCCCCTCATCAACAGGGATCTAATCGTAGATGATCGAGTACGCTGATGGACACTATCCACGTCAACAAACTCCTCACATCGTACCGCTCTGGTGACGATACCGATGACAAGGAGGCACATTCATAATCTGTTCTACTCTGTCTGATCCATCGCGCACACCATCTCGAGAACACCAAGTTCAGACAGTTCAGACCTGCCAGACGCATTCGATCAACTAATACGCGTCCCTCGAAGCATTCGTCGATCATCTATTCGGGACGCTCCTTCATTCGCACCCCAACGTCCGGGCGACACGAGATCGTCGCAACATGCAAGATGCTTTCGCAAATTCGCCTCGTTTCACGAATGAGGTGACGCGCAGGAAAGATCAGTCGGACATGGGCGGGTTCGCATGGCCGCATCAGACTCGGCTGTACGGCGATCAATCAAACGGATCATCTTGTTCAGCATCACTGTCCAGCGGCAGCAGAGGTGCGCGTTACAACAACGGTTCCCATTCCCCGGTCTCTCTATCCACACAGCAAGTACCGCTATACGGCTCGCAGCACTATTGGGAACACCATTCCTCACATAGTTCGACCGTTGTCACGAACGCCAACACGGCGAGTCTCCATAGGCGTCCCACGTGTCCCAGCCTCCAGCACCTCCAGATTCGCTCTGCGAGCTGCTGATGCCACTATAGACCGAGGTAGTGGTTCCCGGAAAAGCCACAGAGTTTCTTGTCCATTCGTTGGGCGGCATGAACATCCAGTCATGCCAATTGGCGCTATGCCCGCTCCCCCACCCATACCACTACACATTTCCCCCACACCGTGCGCCGTACATGCTTCCCGCACTCTCTCCGCCATACGCAGAACCATTGCTCCTAAACCAGACATTCGAGCCGAGTTCTCACTCTTCACCCGCCATTTGGATCGCATGCTGGGTAACAGCCATCTGGTACGCGTGTTTCGCGATAGGAAATCCACTTTGATGTACAGCGAGGTATGCAGGATTATCGCTAAACTGAGGTGGAGCCATCGGGGTCATGCCACTGGCCATGGGCTGCATCGTACCATGACCACCATTCTCTATCGTCACGCTAATCGCCGGATCGCGACCACGCAGTCCCAAGTCCCCGACAGAATCATCATACACCAGCGACCCACGGCCATTGACGGTCTTGCCAAACTAGAATATTCACCTGATCAGAACAAGACCAGACGAGAACGTCAAACCAACCTCGATCCCAGCTTTGGCCTCGCTGCGTCTTCGTTCTGGCGTTCTCTGCTCATCCGTGAGATCCGTCTTTGCCCGCTACCGACCACGGATGGGCCGCGGATCCCCGAAGGTCACGCTAGACTTCTCGGTACGCCCCCGAGCCTTCATCGTGGAGCCCCCGTGACTGGTATCGCGCAGCGTGAAAAGCGCATGTCCGCTACTCGAGTCGCCAGCAGTGCTCCCTGCAGGATTCTCTTCTTGGATGGAATTATTGCTTTCAATGGGACGTTGAGGCATCAATGACGGCTGGAATCCATGTGATAACATTTTACTTGGCATCGAGGAAGACATAGCAGATACAAGTATAGTGAGTGGAGGCTGCGAGCGACCCTCGGAGGCGTTGACCGCGGAGGTACATAAGGTACAGCAAACCGGGTTTGTAGTCTTCCTTGACTGAGGGGAGCTACGTATCGAACGGATAATATGCACAGGGTGGAATGCCAGAAGAACATCGCGACGTCGACGACCACGCAGTGGAAGAAACAGACACTGCGTCTGATGTGCCATTCTGAGCAGGGTGCTTAATCATCGTCAGCGCACGTTCTCGAGGGTCTATTTCAGACTGAGGAAAGATCGCGGGAGGGACGATATTGAACTGGGTCGGCGAAACCGGTGAAAGCGATGACGATATCTCAACGGTACTTTGCTTTGAGGTCGGGACAGCACAGTAAAGGACGTGGGAGGTTCGTGTTCCCGTATGAGGGTTGGTGCAATCCAGGATGACCCGACAGATGGCTTGGGAGCTCCGGGGGGTTAAATCGGCTGTGTGTCCAGAGTGCCCAGTAGCTGTATGGCGTCCATGAGATCCTCATATTTATTAGATTCCTTCGATTTCGGGAGAGCGGGCAAGTCACTCCTACATCTGCGATGATGCGTTGTAGATGCGAGCTTGTTGACCGACGTGGTTTCTGCTTACTCGCAGATGGAGATATGGGAGGGAGAAGTCGAGGAAGAAAGAGTGAGCGGGGCGAGAATAGAAAACGGTTGGTCCTTCTCAACGTCCTGTTCCTTGCACTTCGTATCAACGTTTTGACCGAGTCCCCAAGGTCGACCATTGGACTGATTAGATGCTGAGCTCCGAGTACACCGTGGCGCGACCATATCAGAAAAAGGCATGTCTCCAGAATCGACATCCGATGAGTCATTCGACCCATCAGTGCCATCTTTTCGTTTGCCAGACTATGAGTGCCTAGATCGTACTAGATCGGTAAAAAGTACATTGAAAGGGCACAATAACCATCGTAAACCTGACTCTAACTCGAGGAGGTGGCGCCTTACCATGTAAACTAAAAGATGAATGGCTACTACCAAGATTGGTGCCCTGCGTGCCATTCCACTGGGCGTCAAGGCGCTCGTCGAAACTGAGGCTCGTAGCCAAGTAATTGACATCTCATCTCACTGAGGAGCGGCGCTGACTTGGACAGCTTGGGGGGCTCTTGTGGGATGTCCATGATTGCTACTGCTATCAAGCTCTTCGGACTCGGAACCCAAAGAATCGTCCAGAGTAGAAGAATCGGGCCGAAGGCTTGGCGTCAGTGTGCTTGTCCAGCTGTGGGCGATCAATGCCTGGGACGACAAAATCGGTCGATACGCGAATGCGCGTCTCCTGCCATTGCTATCTCTGCGGAGGCTCTCCGCAGCGAACGGGGGTCGGAATGGACAACGGGTGAATCCGCGCGGCTGCGAACTTGTGACTCCCTGTATGCTGATATTCTTCGGGAAGAATCAGCCGTGTTGTCGCCTCTTGGTCGAGAGCGGGGCGGAGCAGGGAATGAATTTGAGAAAGACTAAGGAGACTTGGCTGGGGAAGTGGCGGGAGGATATGCACGAACATGGTAAAGGGACGGGAGATTGAACGACTATGAATCGTCGACGAAAGGACCCGTCGAATGTACAAACGACAAGGCTGAAGTGGGTTGAGGTGCCTTGGATTTTGTGCATCCTCTGGCCCAAGAGAATAACCCTGGAGACTTTTTGTCTGCCTGACCAGCAGGGGGACGAATGGGATTCGCAACGGACGCCAGAGAAAGAAGTCTACCCCAGGGCAAACATGACTGGATGACTCAACGAACGGATTGGCGTGATTCATTGTAGAGACGACTTGCAGGAAGGAGGAATGCCGTGCGAAAAATTAGATGTCATGCTTGACATGTACGAAGGAGATGGCAATGTCGGGAAGGGAAGCTAGAAGAGACCGATTGTACACCCAAGACAACGGCAAATTCAAGGCGAAGTACGACGGAAACCGAGTCTATGAAGCGGCTTGAGTTCTTCAGCGGACGAACATTGCAGCGATAACCCGAGTGACTCACAATTCTGTAGCTTCTATGCGGTGACTGAGACACTCTGCCCGTAGTGAACCAGGAAGTTGTCGTTGAGCATCCAAGGGCATTACTGCCAGTGGCGTCAATGAAGCTGTGTATAAGCGCAACCATTCGAGCTCCAGGGATTCACATTGGAAGCGCGAGAATGCGCAGGCTGAACATACATGTGATTATGACGTGATTTGAGCGAGTACGCAGACGCACATTCGTCTCCCATTTATGGACTTTGTCTGAGTTTGAGTACGCCCTTGCGAGAACGAGACGTATTTTGTTATGTCGCGAGATGGTCCAATGCGAATTGTACGCTGGTCGTGAACGACATGATGTGCAATTGCAGACTACCTCTGGAAATGATGGAAGGTATCGCCGAAGTTGGCTGCTTACTCGGTCGTCATAACGAGGTCACTTGGCTGGATCCGAGTAAGAATAAGCGCCAAAGGCACGAGGTACCTGCGCGAACAGACCATATTAAGAACG
>JBBPQV010000635.1:0-17297 GCA_038092675.1 Boletus rufocinnamomeus | reverse complement strand
GAGGCCTGGAACAAGGAGGCTTTCAACGGCCCTATGCTCTGAAGATTTTTGGATTGGCTCGTATTCACGTCCGCGTACTCGAACTTCCTGTGGCCCGTGGTCGTCAATTCACATTCGTTCTCGTTGCTGTCGCCCATCGTACATTCGCTCTTGCCATTGCCATTGCTTGTTGCACATTCGCTCTCATTGCCTTTCGCTGTCCACATTCCAACTTCCCTGTGGTCGTGGATGCATCTTTGCTCTCGTTTGCTCGCTCGTTGGACTTTTTTCGCAGTGGACAGTGACTTGATACCACCACAGTTCTTTGTTTTCATGCTGTTTTCTGATTCGGTGCATAGAGACGGTTTTTTGTCTGCTACCAGTTGCAGCGCAGCGTTTTGTAGCTACCGGATTTGTGTAGTAGCCCATCAATGTCAATGCATTAGATTTGATTAGATTGGGCGAGAATATAATCTGCAGCGATATGCACCAATATCACGAGGTACCAATGATCTACACATTTAATAACTGGTGATATTTGGCGAGAATGCGTGCAATGGTATTTTTATTGGTAGGGGCCACGAGAAATCTCATCAGATATGCACTGTTGAGGTCGGATGAGATCAGTTAAGACCAGATTCTGCCCCATTATATCTACTACCTCAAATAATTTCCACTTTATAGGGGAAATCTCAACTGGTATTAACTCGGTCTCAACCGGTTTGTAGTTAATATTGGTAAATATGGGGTGAGACCCGGTCATACCCAGTTTTCACTGGGCCGGAAGTACGGTGAATATACAGTTTACATACTCTATGTATGATAATCTCGAAACTTAGCCGAGAACCTGGTAACAACTAGTACCTGTACCCTACCACCCAGGACCGTTGTAGCCGCCTCGGATCCGGGCTCCAAAAGCGTGACTCCAAACTCGATCCGTTGTTTGCAAGTTGAATGCAACATACCGTCCAGCGTTCAATGCGCGGCAAACTTGGATTCCATCCGCAATCGCCCGCCGACACGATAAAAGATGAAACTAGGAACAGACGAGGTCCAGTGAGGTGTGGCGTCTTCACGGATAAAAAGAAGAAAAAAGAAAAACACATCCAGACACTCACGGTAACGGTGCCATGATCGTCGTGAGACCTGCCAACAACGCCGTCGCCCCAACTGTCCCCAACCGGTCATACATAGCACCTGCGAACAGGGGAAACGCAGCTGCAAAGGCGGATCGAAGAGCACTATTGCTCGCCATGGCCGATGCTGCAATCGGACGGTATGCGGTCACCAAATACGTGAACGTCGATGTGAACACGAAATAGATGCCCGAGCCAAATGGGGCAGAGGCGATGATGGGCGCAATCCAGTGTACTTGGGGGTACGTGGTAAATGCAAGCCAGAAGAGGCCTAAAAACGGGGCGTGAGCACGAATCAAAGTCGACGGAAGGGGTGATGACGCACTGATTGGAACAAAGATGGCGCCAACTCGACCCATTATGAGTCGGACTTCTGGCGGCGGGTTACCACCATATTTGACGGCCTCCCGGGCGAAGAGTCTGAGGCTCCGTGAGCAATTTCCACAGCATTTGAGAGACAGAAGCCTACTTATTCCAGAATGGTTGTGTAAAGAGAGCAGCGAACATGCCCACCCCTATTCCAAGGAAGGTGAGACCAGTCATTTGGTCGTTGAAGTGATGGACACCTCCGAAGATAACTGGATATGCTTGAAATGCAAGATAGAGAATACCCAGAAGCAGTGCATTCCTTGACAAGGAGATTCAACGCATGTCATGCATCGATCAGGTTCAGTTGCATACCATGTATCCAAAAGGAGGACCATTCGATCAAACAGCAGTAGTTCTGTGATAGTGAGCTCAAAGTCCGACACGATGGAGTTGCTCAAAACATACGGAATGGCCGGTAGCAGCTGACCATGATAGACCTGGCTAGGCTGCCTTGAACTTTGTCCAGAGGGGCGTAATAATTGTCGTCCCCCGTAGCCTTGCGTAGCCTAAGATGATCTGAGCAAACGAAGATTCCGACGGTTTAGACAGCTACCTGGCTGCCTTCTTCTTCAATATGACAGGACTATATGTTTCTGGAACAAACTAAAACATGGACCAGTCGTCAAAAATCATAGCAGGTGTCGATTGGTATCATTATACTTTACCAGAAAGAGCAGAGCATTTATGACAAAGATCCAGCATAACATCACCCAGTACATCCATCGCCAGTTCACATTCTGAGCGGATAGAGATCAAATACGATCAGACACCAAGAGTCCACGCATGGACTCACTTGAACAATGAATCTGTTAAAAAGGGGGGTGAGGAAAGGTGCAGGACACCAGACGATGCGAGAATCGTGATACATACCCTGCAATCAAGGGACCGGCCACGGGACCGATGAAAGGCGACCTTATCTTGCTACTGAGCACGACATATTGTGCAAATCTATCGCACTTACATGGTATAGACCGCCATTGGACTAGAAATTAGCGCGGGTGGGTCGACGAAAAATAAAGACTCACTTTGCCACAGTGGAGTTGGGAAACATGTCACTGACACTACCTCCAGCGACGCTCAGGAATGCAGCACCACAGAAACCGGTGAGCAGCCTGAAGAGGAGAAATACACCTGTGTCTTCATTAGATGGATTACGACACCGAAATCTGGCCTCTACCCACCAATGTTTGGAGCGAATGCTACTGGGAAAGTGAAGATGAAGAGAAAAATATAAGAAATTCGATATATGATATTTCGACCTTGACACGACTAAGTCAATCGCAAGCCTTCGAGCATGAGACTGTTGGCGCACCATACATCTCAGACAGTGGACCAACGAGGAGAGGGCCAGAGCCGAGCCCGCAGACAAACAGACTTATACCAAGGACGGTTACTTCGTGCGATACATGGAATGTTTGCGAACTTCCTGCTTCTGTAAAAGCAGCCTGATAGAGTTATTGACGCGACATGCTGTACAAGTGTACAAAATACGAACTACAGAGGATGCACAGGTGACACAGAGAGAGGCCAAACTGATGACAAGGACAGTAACCCAGCGCCTGAGAGTGGACATGCACTGAGGATCGTCTTCGGGCTCCAGGGTGACGAGGTACGAATCGATGGCCTCGCCAGCAGACTGCTTGATCTCTGCCGTCCCTTCGACAGTGGGGTCAAGCGTCGAGGTCCTCGTAGACATTGTCAGTGGCGGCGTCGGCAGGCACTGACGAGGGTGGCAGAAAGGTAAGCAGCAAGGGTTGGGAGGCCAGTGCGAACCGAGGCGAAGACACGGACGAGTCAAGGGATAATAATGGCATAATGCCTGGGAGTAACAGTCCCAAGTTGACACGCTGGCGGGATATCTTTAACGCGCCAGCCAACGAGTAAGCTGGTATGCGGTCGCGTTGCCCTCTGTATGTTTGGTCAGCCATTCGGTCAGGAGTAAGCATGGTTCCAGGAAGGCTTACTGATGCAAGGATGACAACGCCAGGTTTAGGTGCCAGTCAATATTAATTTATCACCCATCTTCATGGAGAAACGTCAAGTCGAGCTGCGCGCGGTGCTGACTGAGCTCGCAAGGACGGAGTTTGGATTCGTTGCGGGGGCCGTTGCAGCCACATCTTCAGTGAGGACTACTGATGCTGAAACATTCCATCCCCCGGAAAGCGCGCACCTTCCATCAAAATTCACAAAGAAATTCTCTGAAAAACTCACACCTTATTAACACCGGATGTCCGTACGGTGGAGCCATCGCTGTGCTGGATGACGTCGAGGTTCGTTCTGCTGACCTGACTTCAACTCCTGTGCTGGTTTCGTCCAACCTCAAGACTGTCACCTATACATGGCCACGACACTCGATCATGGGACTCTGCACGGGCTGTGACTCCGTCTCCGGTCGCATCATGATAAGGACACGTGGATAGACTCCAACAAACTATTATTCTCCAACTCGAGCGACTAGTCGGATCTTGCCAGGTATGTATGTCAAGTGACTAATCGCATGCAGGAAGTGCGACATCCGGAACTTCATCAACCTATTTGCTCCGCGGCATCGTAGGGTAAACTTCCAGTCCGGGCCCGGAATCGACTGATCCCGATAAACAAAGGCATTGCCCAAACGACGGGTCGCACAGGTTTCTCGCGACGAGTCGCCTAATCGACGTCCACGTCACCCTACTTACAAGGGCTCAATCGGCCATGCGATGTGTGGCACCCTTTTCTTGCGCCCGGTCATCAAACAAATAACCTGCCCGCATCGTGTCATCCCTGTCAATTGGCCCTGTCAATTATTTGTCGGATTTGCCGTGGCGGGTATCTAATCTCAGTCTGAATTCGGCGGACCATCCATCCCTTTTCGATTGATAGTACAACGATGTCGTAACCCTCGCCGTCTTATATGGTCCCCGACGAGCACCACCATCCCACGAACGCCATCAGGCACTTGAGGCGGCCCAAGAGATGTGTATCAGGTAGCAACGTATCTCAACTGAGCGCCATTAATGCCTCCCATACTAGGTGGAAATCCATCAGAGCATGATCATATTTTCTGATTGTGATAGATATTGACACGGTTAATGCGTCAAACTCCCCAACACTCGATGCTACTGGCGGCTTTGTCAAACGGAAATTCTCCGCCCCAAATCTCGACATCCCTGGAACTTTCTTCCACACCCGCCCATAGTTTACCTATCGTCTCCCGTGCTGCGGAAATGTCGTTCACACGTCCTCCATCGAGCTCTTCTTTGCAACTCTGGTGACGTTGATGAGCAAATCTAACGGCCCATATCATATTCTGAACCCTACCTGGATGGCTTGGCAAATGTCCGTATCAATGACCGCCAAGATATCCGCCATAGATCCCTCTTGTTCCCACCTCAATCCAACTGTCGCTTTCACCACTGACGAGAGCAAACCGAGACCGGCAAACCCCATGCCAGCGCCATACAGCGAGCGAGTCCGGGCAAGAACACTCTCCAGCTCAGGAGTAGGAACGGCATAGATCCCATCTTGCCCAGTAGCGAATAAACCGTTGGTAGTTGCTATCCGTTTTGCGTTGGTCTGGCGGAGTCGAGAGCGAGCTGCCGTTGTGAACGAAGCAGCAAGGCTGGGAGTGCCAGTTGCGAGCAGAGACCTTGTGATAGCGCGGAGACTGGTCGTGTTGAGGATGTGAGTGCACGTGTCATTGTTCGGATGTCAACAAGATACTTGCTCCTCGATAGTAGCATTAGCTATCAGAGTGTCGACCTGTAGCAGTGTGGGGACATGAACGAGAGAGAAGGGTAGAGACATACTTACCATGAGATTGCTGGAGACGCACCATGGCAGGTTCCGATTGAGCTTGAATGTGTATAGGAGAATGTAGCTACGTACACGTGTCCCAAGGTCTTGCCATTGGCATCCTGTGGGTGAGAAGTTATCTGGGCGGGCATCTTGGGAAGCCTGTGGAACGAATCCTTGGAGGGCGGACTATAAGAAGGACCCGAGCCGTGGCTTGATTTATTTAACACCGGGTTTGCAGTGCTACTTCGGGTTCGGACTCCATCAGCTGGTTGACGCCTGTATATGGCTTCTTCCTGTCAGGAGAAATCCCAAAAAAAACTATTTCAAGGTAAGCGTGGATCGTCAGATCAATTCACTTGGACAGCCTAACCGGCAAGAAATGTCGACACAAACCCATTTACAAATGCACCTGTCATGCGGGCAGATCCTTGTTCGCCGTTCTGTACATCTCCCGGTAGACAGTTTCCTTTCCCTCTAGGAGGTTCATTCAAATTCCCGTCTGGACCTGAGGGATCTGTTCTCCGAGGGTTGCCGTTCCATGCCCATGAACCGACACAGGGCTCTGCACAAACTTTTGGGACGGAGTTTGATCAAGATCCGTTAAAAGGACCTCCTTAAAGCTGTATATTTTTCATCTTGTATTCCAGGACCCCTTGTTCTCTCCATCATGTCGCGGTCAAGGTCACCCGCCTCTTCGAGGGAAACATGTATTCTTGGCCCTTTTGTTGTTCCGAGAATATGGGTTGGTCTTTGGCAGCTTTCCAGTAACGCATGGGGCAGCGCGCCCTCCGCCAGAATTCGTCAGGGGATGGCCCGGCATGCCCAACTTGGTTACAATGCATTTGGTGCGAGCGCATTCCAGGGTCTCTCCGCATTGTCTGATCACTACCACTCTTAGACATGGTGCGGAATGCCGATTCTCCCATACAGTTTTTCTTCTCACAAACACACTGATCTCGTTTGTCTGTTTGCCGTTACCGACTCCTTAAGGGTAAATCTGAGTGAATCTCGTCGGCCCTTTCTTACCGCTGAATTTACTTGCAGCCGATCACTATGGGAGTGCGGAAATTCTCTTCGTGGGTCATTCCTCATTTAGCTTGGTTCATGTGGTTTTGAGCGACTATCCAGGGGCAGTTCAGAGAATCACTTCCATCAAGCACGCCTGTTGTTGGCGCTACCAAGTGGTGTGTTTTCAGACCCACCGATCCGACACGCGCGGTCGTGGAATCCGCAGTGCGGGATCGCATGAAGCGTATGCGCAGTCACTCCGTCGACTTACTCCAGGTGCGCGTCACCCCGGCTATCTTGCCCTCCCATATAAAGTGATCCGTCCCAGTTTCATTGGCAAGATTACTCCGACAAAGGCTATCTAACAGCCCTCCAAATCCTCCAAGATCTCCAACACGAAGGATTGATCTCCGCAGTGGGGTTATGTAACTTCGACGCGATACGTACAGATGAGATCTGTACACAGCTTGGTCCTGGATTTATCGTCTCAAATCAGGTGCAGGTAAAGATAGCTCACTGAAACCCCTGACGCGCAAGACTCATCAGTCGGGCATAGTTCTCCTTGATTGATACGAGACCCCTGGATGGCATGGCAGATGTATGTGAGCGGCACAGCGTGAAGCTCCTTACATATGGCACTCTCGTGAGTGATATCGGATGTGATGTCGGATCTACTGTTGCTCATTACGTCCATTGCAGTGTGGGGGATTCTTGGCAGACAAGTGGCTTGATCAACCGGAACCAGACCTCTACGCTTGCAACCTGACGCCGTCGCAACGAAAGGCAAGTAATACAACCAAACCCATCCCGGCATGGTCTCATTTACTTTTTTCCTTCCTTTATATTATATAATATCTGTGAAACCACGCCCCTTATGTGGTCCTGGTGCCTTGGTTTAGTATCTCGATGTGATCCTGAAAGCGTGGGGCACCTGGGTGCTCTTCCAGGCCCTCTTGGCAGTGCTCCGCGATGTAGGTGATCGTCACGGTGGAGTGAGCATCGCCAACATCGCCACACGTTGGGTCCTTGACCACTCGTTCGTGGGTGCTGTGATCATAGGTACGAACGCCATCATGATCTTCTTACAGATGGAGCCTCATTATAGTCCGGTCATTTCTTTTCCAGGCGCTCGATTGGGTGTTTCCGAGCATCCAGACGACAATCAACATGTCTTTGGATTCACGCTGACAGAGGAGGACAGGAATGCGATCGAAGCGGTGCTGGCTCAGTCCAACGGCCGCCGCATGATCACCATGATTGGTGATTGTGGCGCTGAGTACCGTTGAACGTGTAAAACTTTGGGTCCTTTTGTTGGGAACAGACAGTTTATATTACTGATGTATATTCCAATTTCATTGTTCATGAATCGCATATTTTGTTGGACACATGGTCTGACCATCAAGAATGGTGTCAACCGGACATCGGTTGACACCTAACAGTTCTAGCAATTCCCAAGTCCGTATATACTTGTATGTGATCAAGCAATCCAGCCCTCCCATAGACAGAAATAGAACTTTCCGTCACATCGGGGATAAGAACAGCAAACAACGCTCGAATAGTGATTACCTCAGACATCATAGGATAGACAGGATCAAATACAGCTCGTGTGATGGATGTGCACCTTCATTGAAAGCCAAGGGTGCGTGAAATGTTTTGCCAGAGGAAGCCAGGTAAAGAATGATGATCACGATATGATACATATGCATGGTCCGATATAATGGGAAATGATATCTAGAAGAACGTCACCGTATGGTCTAAAGTCTGCTGATGTGAGAAGAGATCAAGGTAGAGGACAGACGCTGAATTGGCTGTAGTTTTCTCTTAACATCGCGTAGGATGGCCGTTTTTGGATGCCAATCTCGGAAGGCATCTCGTAACGCAACGATTTCGTCGGAGAAAAGCCCGGCGACCCGATCATCTGCGATGAGATCGCGGAGCGCCCATGGAATCTATGTATACAGGCATACGGATGGTGAGTCGAGCGAGCCACTACCGAGTAACACGGAACGAAGACGCACCTCGTAATCATTCCGCTCAGCCGAAGCATTAAACGGCTCCTCAATAAGTTCAACCTGTGCTCCAGAACCGCTGTCAGTGAGGAACAGGTAATTTATTGCCAGGCTGTAATCACATGTGAATGGGCCGGATCACGGACAGGTCTGGAAATAACTTACGAGTACGTGGCACGCTCCTCATATGGTGTCGAGTGCCCAATACCATTCAACGATCCCGCTGTGGCTTCCGATAGGTGGGTGAGGAGCCCGCCATCGGAGAGCCCTGCATTTCGGATACGAAGAAGCAAGACAAGCAAGTTGGAGAGAAAATCAGAGGGGCTGTGACCAGATTAGCTAATCGCGATCTTCGGAAATATCAAACAGCTTTTACGCACTGGTATGCGTCTCCGTCAATGTACAGCGCGCGTAAAATCAGGGGATGAGATACAGATGTGAATAGTCCGGAGTACAGCCCTACGACCTGATCATTGAGCGACGCGATGTAAACCATCTTGATCTAGGTGATTGATTGATTCTGTGGGCGGCGCACCCAGCACAGCTAAATCACATACCCCGTTATTCAGGACATTTCGAAGAGCCCTTACGTAGTCCCGGGATATAGCGCTTTCCGTGTTCTGATACCACAAAAAGTCGTTCAGATGAAAAGGCACACATGTCCCTGAACCTGAAAGAACCGAACCTGGAATTCGAATAATTCTCTCGCGGCCGTGGATTCAAAATACTGGGGTTACCGTGAGTTGGACAATCCATGACAAGGGAATATGATGTACCTGAATATACGGCAGCACCAATGAACTCGTACTCAAGTATCGCAACGGTCCAAGATGGATCCCACAGAGTGCCAGACAACATATCCGCTGCGGGGGCCTCACCGACGCAACCGAACCAGAAGCAACGCCACTTGCGGGAATAGACGCATCGGCGTTGAGCGCCGTTTGGATATGACGATCAGAGATAAGGCGGTCTAGAAGATGTGTTGACACCACTGATCCTTGGGAATGCGTTGCGATAAAAATAGCATCGGCATCATGAAGATCCTCCACCCATTCCTTATTCCCAATCAAGTTTTGGTACAATCTGTTTAGGTCGACACGTCATGGCGATGAGACGCGCAAGAACACAGGCGATAACATACCGCTCCACCCGGCGATTGATGGTTCCTTCTCCTTCCAGAGGTATCTTGGTGACTTTATCGGGTTTCACCTTATGTTCCTCCTGGAACGCGTCCAGAGCGTCCGCAATCCCATTTACAAACTTGGAACTTGTCCCTGTAGGCTGAGCAAGAAATTTGATCAAGTATCTACATGCGACATATTGCGGCGCACTAACCTCACCAGCCAATGTGCGCAAGACAGCACCTTCAAGCGGCTCTCGTGAGCATAACTTCGTTACACATCCAGGGCAGTGACCCACCTGGAAACCATCCATGGACCCCGATGATGACCACTCTCTTGCACCCTCTTAGTACGTCCACGGCTCCCCCTCCACCAAGCGCGTCCCACGTTCGTGGGAGAGCTTTATCGTACGGTGAATAAACAGTTTCCTTTCCTTTACCTTTACCCTTGTTCAAAGGAGTCTCGTCGCGGGAAAATAAAACACCGCTGACATATTGTAGGGTCTTTGATAGGGCGGATGGAGGCTCGCGAGGCACTGCTGATCGAGGCAATGTATGAAATGTATCGTTCCAGGTGGGAAGGACAAGATTGGGCGGAGGCGGTGAGGTTGGCGTTTTTACGCCAGATTTTTTGGATGGTGATGGCGACGGCTGCCGCTCCAATGTGTCATTCACAACGGTTTCCGGGTGGGTTGCCGCATGAAGTATAGGAGACCGCTTATCGTCTGATTTCTTGGGTGGCGGAGAGGAAGGGGTAAGGATATCCGGTGTGTGGGGCTGTGCCCGAAAGGGAGGTTTTGTGACTTGACTTGGCGATGGGCGAGCCGCTGTAGGTGCTGCTGAAGACGCAGGATTTGGCTCAGAAGCCATCTCGTCGTCTATTTCCATGACTTCCATTTTTCCGTCTTCTTTCTCGTAGGTTACAGATTTCATTGCGATTGCCTTTGCGGCAAAGAATGACATCCATCCTGTCGGATTTGCTGAGATCACGGACTGGATAGGATTGCTATAGTCGGCAGATCCGGTAGCGGACGGATCCTGTGGAGAGGGAGATACCCGGCCGGGAGCGGAATGAGCCTCGTGGTCTCTTGTGGGCCGTTTCTCCTCGTTCTTTGACCTCGTCTCAGAGTGTTCTGGCGGATCTTGTTGAGAGCCGGAATTCATATCCGGGACAACGGTGGTGGTGGCCGATGATGATGACTGGTACCAAGACCAGGGTGTGTACCATGTAGAACCCTGTGGAACTGTTGCGCCATCTGCGTTGTGCACGGAAGGCGGTTTCTTGTCATCCGGTGGCGAACGTTCCATGGCACTGACATCTGAGCTCAGATCCACCCGAGCCTGGATCTCGCATTCCGGTTGTGATCTTTCAGGGGGGTCGGAGGTAGGTGGCTGGTCGGGAGCTGCCGAAGGGACATGAGCGATAATAGACTGCGACTGTGTCCTATTTTCCGCCTGAGCGGCAGAGGAGCTTCTATTCAATCCCACATATGTCCACCACGTATTCGCGCGAACCTCGGTTACTGCGGTTGGCTGGCTAAGAGATTGATTGCCGCATTCTGAAACATGTATGGTGGAGTCGGAGGGCATATGAGTTGGTTCGGCCACATTCACCAAAGCCGCATTTCTGGGATCTATCCAGCATGCAGTGATGAAGTCCGGGATCTGTATTAATATAACAGGAACGTCCGTACCTGGCGTAGCGACGGAAGGTTCACAAGAGGGCTCGGCAGATGGATCCGGTGGGGGTGGTGTGAACGCGGTCTCGAGTGGAGGTCTGGACTTTGCGAACACGGGAAAGTTGAATGCAAAAATGCTTGTCGCCGAGTTAGGAGCAACGGGAGGACTAATGCCTTCCTGAGTCTGAGGTACCGGAGAACGGTGTGGTAAAGGACTCGGCGAGGGGAGAGAAACCGGTTGTTCCTCGCGTACAGAGGGAGCATCGACATTATTGAGCTCTGGCTGTGAGTTCGATGGGGTATGCGGGGGTCCTGACGCAGTGTCATTAGGTAGAGATTGGAAGTTAGTACGAGGACTGGAATCTCCAACTGCGACAGTTGAATCTGCCGGTTTAATGGTTTGGAGGGAATAAGGTTCTGGTTTGTTTCCGGACGACTCTGTACAAATATGGACGGTGTCTGGTCCTTCTGGTGCGGAATGCATTTCAACCTTTACTTCTGCGATGGACGTCCCGTTGTCGCTCGACCAGGAGAACACGTTGAACCATGGACGCTTATTAGACAGGGTTTGAGTTGGAGCAGGGTCTTGCGAGATGGCCGCTGGAGTGTTTGAAGGGTCAACGGGGGGTGAGGGCTGATCGACGTGAAGAGCGACAGGGACTTGATTTGGTCCAGGGCTAAGGGCTGGCGGAGTGGCTAGTGTGGGATCTTGATGGACTTGTCACAATCAATCAGTTGAACGCCATGCCTGAAGAGAGGCGTGATCGAGACTGCACCTAACACAGATTGGTCGGACTCGTGGACAGCGTTTACAGGAGGTGACTCGGGGGAGTCGTCGGCGGCGGTGGATGATTGGTTGTGATTCTCGATGGTCATCAGAGTAGTATTTGACTGAGAGGGATCAGGCGGCATGGCTCTACGTAGAATGTTGGGTAAATTGTCGGTTGCGGAGGCCAGCGAACGTGGCTGTTGGGGTTCTGCAACAACAAAGGAGACAGAAGGTGGGAGTGAGTTCTTGTGTATGGCGATGGGGCGTTTCCAACGGGTCTGATGAGCGAACGAGGAGGAAAACATTAATGATGGGTGACTGACTCGTTGACCAGTTGAACTCTGCCATCGACTGGCAGGAGTACACGCAGCAGCTACACGACCAACACTCTCCCACTACGTCAATATTGTCACGTGATATAGCACACGTGCGTGCCAAAGGCTAATTAATTAGTCAGCTATTCGACTTGCTGCCAACCTATGGGCCCGGAGCCACTCCCCGAAAACCCCTTTCCGCAAAGCGCGTTTCATGACGCATACAACCAATGCCTCGCCCTCGAGGCAGAAGCTGATGCGTCTCGCGTTGAGGGCTGTCCCCCGCCCATAGTCTGTGCTCGCCTCCTCGGTCACTTGTTTCGCTTGGCACCCGCCGGTAAGCCCCAAGGACAACTTCAGCGGGAGATCGCCTCAGCGCACTCGGACCATGCAAAGCTCATGCGGCTAGCCGCAGTATATCTGCAGGGTTTCATCCGCACTTGTAGGTCGAGGCTTTTTCGTCGTCTTTTCATTACTTCGTTTTACTTACTGGCCTTTCGACAGTCAAGCGCAGTAGTGGACCAACTCCGGCACCGTCCGAGCACCCTTCTCGCCCGTCGTTCGAAGATCCCCGTGATTATGCCATGTCTATTATGGAAGAACGTGGAATAGGTCATCGCTCCGCTCGGACTTGGGCATGCTTTCAGAGTATGAGTGATGCTTTCCGCTGACATTTTGAATAGGCAATGCGTCGTGATAATAATCGTTGCATGATTACTGGCTTGGTGGATTATAAGCAGCCTGGTGGCCAAATTCTCGTGCAGACAGCGCACATAATTCCAGAGTCGGTCCATAAAAATATCAGGGAACATGCTGCAAAGGTTTGTGTGTGCAACGTCTTCCTTCTGTCAATTCACGATATTGTTACAGCGCTTCCAATCTACAGGAATGTGGTCAATTCTGTCGATGTTTACTCATGACAGCATCATTGAAGACCTGGCCGGTAACCGTATCAACCGTCTCGAGAACATGGTATCGATGGATGGTCTCTTCCACGCGCTTTTTGACAACCTTGAGCTGTGGCTCAAGCCTGCCATGGAAGTACGTTTACCATCTCTTTGTCTCTCGTATGTCTTCATATTGGTCAGTAGAATGCACCACACACGTATCGTGTGTATACAGTCAGGGATCCACAAAGACTCGTTCCATCCCTTCCTGAACATGTGACTTTCTCTACGGCTACAGACCTACCTCTTCCCCATTGCGAGTACTTGGCGCTTCATGCACTCTGTTGTGAAGTAGCATGGATGTCTGGGGCTGCGGAGTACATCACGGACATCGAAAGGAGGATTGATGATACAAAGGTTCTGGCCAATGACGGGTCGACTACTGACCTCTTGATGGCAGCGTTATCGGTTGTTGAAGCCTATTAACTTGGGTCCAGTACTGGACGACTTCTCATAGCCTTAATTCTGGCAAGCAGAATATCTTGCTCTGTAGATAGAAAGTTACTAGTGACTAGTGACTCGTGAGGCCTTGAGGGGTCATCATATTAATCATTAATCATTGCCGGCCATCCATTCGATTGGGTGAGGTACTGTACAAACGCAATCCAGCATCCAGCGTTGGATCATTGCTCCAATTGAGCGGAGTTTGCCATGTCAAATCGGATCCGAGAAGGAGCGCATCACTCCGTTGCCCTCAATTATTATAGACGGACTCATATTTATCCAACACGCTGGCGTCGACGGGTTGAAGCACAAAGTCATGGACAATGACAATCATGTCACCAGAGATGTGACCATCATGAATAGCCTTGTCAACTACGGCCGTGACCTTCCGTTCCTCGTCATCAGGGTCAGACAGTGGAATGGAACCTGATTCAGTGCAAACTCCATGAGGTCAAAGCGTGCGTGTGACACATGGAGCACATGCCTCAGCCTGAGGGTCTGGGGCTTATTCGGTGACTGGAACGAAATCACATCCCACTGTTCCTTTCCTTTCTCCAGGATTTGCTCTTTCTGGGGCTTCTCGTCGCATTCCATTTAACATCACACACTCCGTCCGCCATGCAGAACGTTGATGACCAAGATGTCCCCCCGGTGGTAATTGCGTATGTGTTCTCTTATGCGTACTATGTTGACTCTAGCTGAGTTGAACCCACAGCGTCATGGGCATGACTGGGACTGGTGCGTTTTCCTTGGTCATGGTGAGGCTGAATGTATTCGAACTGAACCCCCCCCCTCGCCACGTGGCAGGGAAGTCAACGGTGAGCAACGGTGACTTTGATCCAACTCAAGCTAATGTTTCACCCCGCAGTTCATCCGTCTTCTGACCGGGGACGATACAATCAATATCGGTCATGGTCCCACCTCCGAAACATCTGCTATCCAGGTGGCTCATTACGTTGATAAGAAGACTGGTCGTGCCGTCGTGTTTATCGACATACCAGGTTTTGATAATTCCTGGGGAATTACTGACACGGACATCCTGGAGATGATCTCGCTTTGTCTGGGGCCCGGGGCTGGGTAAGTATAAATACTTCTTCTTAGAGTACAACCTTGTGATCGTAGAATCCGTAGCCCACGACCGCAGCTCAACGGCCTCATCTACATGCACCGCATCTCGGATCCACGAGTCGGTGGTACCTCACTAAAGAACCTGCGAATGTTCCGTGCGCTATGCGGAGACGAAAACCTCGCCAATGTTCGCATCGTTACTACGAACTGGAACCGCGTCGGTGAGCAAGAAGGAAAGGATCGGGCGGAAGCCCTAGCGAACGAAACTTTCAAACCTCTTCTCGAAGGCAAAGCTAAAATACTTCGTCACGACAACAACCTTGTTTCTGCAGAGGAAATCGTCTCCGAGTTCATCCCCCTCCTGCCGATAACGACGCAGCTCGAGCGTGAGTTGAAGGCAGGAAAGAAGTTTAACGAGACTTCCGCTGGTGCTGTGCTTACCGAAGAAATGACCAAGATGCAGGAGAAACATGCGGAGGAGCTGACCGACTTGCAAAAGGACATGGAGGAGGCTGAGAGAGCGCTAGATCGTGCTTGGAAAGCAGAACTGGAGGAAGAGCGTAGAGAGCTTCAGCGGAAGATGGCGAAAGCTGAGCACGATAGGAGGAGGCTGGAGAGGCCGCTCGTGCAAGCCCACCTTGAGGCCCGGTCGCAACTAGCCACGGGGCAGCCTGGGGCGGGGACCCAGAGTAACTACGCTGCTTGGCACTGGGGGCAACAGCCGATACGCGCGAAAATCAAACAGTCGGTGGTCGGGCAGTGCGGAGCAGCGCTTGATCACAATCAGGGCAGGGAAAGAGACTGGAGATCGAGGCAGGGCGCCGTCCAATCCCCCAACACCCCCGCTCGGGGTGGATACGATTACTGCTCGCTCTGCAGCGACGAAAATCTCGCCAACGTGCGCGCCGTTACCACGAACTGGTGTCGTATTAGTGAACAGGAAGGGACAGATCGGGCGGAAGCCCTAAGGAATGAGGCGTTCAAACCACTTCTCGATGCTGGAGCCAAGATGCTTCGTCATGACAATAATCTCAGTTCCACAGAGAAAGTGATGTCCAAGCTCATTCCCCTCCCACCGATAACGACGCAGCTCGGGCATGAGCGGCATGAGGGGAGGAAGTTAAGTGAGACATCGGCTGACAGTGTGCTTGGAGAAGAGATAGCCAGATTGCAGGAGAAACATGCCGAGGAGCTGGCCGCTTTGAAGAAAACAATGGAGGAGGCTGGGGAGGTGATCAATCGCACTTTTACATCAGAGTTGGGGAAAGTGCATAGACACATGGAACAAGTGGTCCAGTCCAGCGAGAAGGAGCGACAGATATTAGGGGATACGATTCAACAGCTTCGAGCGGAAGTGAGCAACTTGAAGGAGGAACTGGATGGCCAGGCCTCCAGGGCTCGTGCATAATTATGTGACAGTCGAATGTAAAGAATAGAGTCTACCTACGTAACCTAATTATGCAGCTAGGCTTGCTGTTAAGTTTCGACTTCAAGTTTCCCACGTCTGCTTGATGCTCCCCAACCCTCCTTTCTAATTGGTTCGTTCTCAACATTGGCAATTTCCTGCTGGAGTTCTCTACGCTCCTGCTCCAACTTGTCTCTCAACGCACAATCGTTTGCCTTTATGGCCTCCTGCATATCCTTCTGCAAGTCGGTCAGCTCATTTGCATGTCTCTGCTGCATCTAGGCCATCTCTTCGGTGAGTATGCTGCCTGCGGCTGTTTCATTCAACTTCCTTCCTGCGTGCAGCTCACGTTCAAACTGCGTCGTTATTGGCGAGAGGGGAATGAGCTCTGACATGATCTTCTCTGCGGAACCAAGATTGTTGTCGTGACGGAGCATCTTAGCTCCGACATTGAGAAGTTGTTTGAAGGCCTCATCCCTTAGGGCCTCTGCCCAATCTTTTCCTTCCTGCTCGCTGACGCGACCCCAGTTTGTAGTAACGATGTGAACATTGACGAGGCTGTCGTCACCGCAGAGTGAGTGGAACATTTGAAGGTTCTTCCGTGAAGTACCACCGACTCGCGGATCCGAGATGCGATGCACGTAGATGAGACCATTGAGCTTCGGTCGTGGGCTACAGATTGTTGATAGTCATAAAGTGGTACTCTGTAGGCAGCTCGAGTTCACTTACCCACCCTCGGGCCCCAACATCCGTGAGATCATCTTCAGAATGTCGGTGTCGGTAACACCCCGAGAATCATCAAAACCTGGTGTGTCGATGAGTATGATGGTACGACCGGTCTTCTGATCAACATATTGGGCCGTCTGGATAACGGAAGTTTTGGAGGTGGGTCCATGACCGATGTGAATTCTATCGTCTCCGGTAAGAAGATGGATAAACTGTATGTATCAATAATCAATCAATTCAATTCAATCAATAATCAATAAGTTAGCAGAGAACGGGGTGTGGGAGAGGACGTACCCGACACTTTTCTCGGGTGGGTCGGATGGGTCGGATGGGTCGAGTGGGTCGGGTGGGTCGAGTGGGTTGAGTAGCTCGAGTAGCATGAGTAACTCGAGTGTATCGCGTATTTCGCTTTTGCCATGTGCGTTTACATAGAGGGTGGAGTAATTATAATTACAAATGCCTGACAGCATTTTGGCCCAAATAAAAATTGGAGCATGTATATAGACCCATTGGGATGTCCCAGTTTAAATTTTAAAGAAAACGGCGG
>JBBPQV010000634.1:0-17299 GCA_038092675.1 Boletus rufocinnamomeus | reverse complement strand
GAGAGCCCACACGAAGGGGCATTCGTAGAGCGGGTCCGTGTCCGTGATAGGGTGGAGAGTGACAGTGGCTCCAAAGAGCACGTAGAATGGGTCGCCGTTCAGAGGTTGCATCCCAACCAGCTGTTTCTGGCCGAGAAACTGGACAAGTGCATAGGCGAGGAAACACGTCTTCCCTGGTGGCATAAAACAAGTATCTAAAGTTTAAGTTCAGGTTACGCCTAACGTCGTCTGAGACATACCGATACCAGGCTGTCCTGTAACATAAGCACCTTCTCGATATTCATCTGTCTGCAATGCCTGCAGTGCGGTATGATACTCTTTTCTGATGAGTATCTTGTCGGTTTTCAAAATCCCTGCAAAAAGGAACTTAAGGGCATCGGAATATTCACTGAGGTCAATGAACTCGACACCTTGGGGAAGGTGACTCAGGAGAGCTTGGGGATTACCCCAAACAATATGGGCAAATCGATTCAGGTCAGCTAGGGAAGTTTCTGAGTATAGCTCTTCCATCATATAGGAATGAGGAGAGTTAGGAGTGGCATTGTGATGCGTATGGAGAATTTGTGGAATCGTAGAGAGAATTCTGAGTCTCAGGGGAGTTCAAAAGCGGGCTTGGAATCCTCCGAGTGCAGTTGGCTACATATCATGTTTTCGAAGCATCTGCAAAGGAACCTACGAGTAACGTTGTCGCTTCACGACTATTGAACAATTGAATTCGCTACAAGCTGTCACCCAAAACGGGGTTAGTTACTTAGTCTGGTAACCAGCCCG
Organism: Boletus rufocinnamomeus; assembly: GCA_038092675.1. Taxonomy (NCBI): domain Eukaryota; kingdom Fungi; phylum Basidiomycota; class Agaricomycetes; order Boletales; family Boletaceae; genus Boletus; species Boletus rufocinnamomeus. The sequence goes on along the minus strand of JBBPQV010000634.1, from coordinate 16,528 downwards.
TCTATGAGGTTGCCGCGTAGAGAGGCAAACGTCGATAGACGGTCTGGTAAATTTGGTCGCCGTTTAGGAGGCAGCTTCGTCATTCCAAGGGGTGCATCGCCACTCGGCTAGGACCAATAGACGGAAAATTGGTCATTCCAAGGGGTCGGCAAGCCCCCGGCTTGCCGAGACGCTCCCAAGGGGTGGCTTGCCCGATCTGGAAATGACCACTCAAGGGGTTGCCGCCCTCGGCACACCAAAATCCGCCTTGCAAGCTCGAGAAAAGCAGTCGGAGTTGAACCTGAGTGTGAAATCACATCACGTGTGACCGAAATTGGTCTATTGGGGAGCCCCGGCATGTGCGGGGGTCGATTGGTTGACAATCTCGACCAATCAGGACCCATCGACCTATAATTCAAACTCCGCTCGGGAGCGCGGGCCGCCGCGACCAAAGCGACCTTTTCAGCGTCAGATGACGCGCGCGTGGCTGTGCTTCGAGGAGTGAAATTTCGCCAAGGTCAAAAAGATGTGTGTGTATATTGTCTATGGTACCAATTGGACACTGGACAAGGAAAATAGGGGAGACAGGTAGCGAGAAGGAAGCAAAGCGAGCTGTATTAGAATAATATGTACATCGAGTGGACAGGTAGCGTCGTCATTGATATGAAACAGCACGGGTATACCTGTTGGTCACAGGGCAACTTGAACGGTGAGCCACCGAGGGCGAGGGCGAGGGCGAGGGTGAGAGGAAGGTGAGTGAGAGGAGCAGCACCAAGGGCGAGAGAAGCGACCACACAACGCACGCAATTGCGCGCGTTGTACAGTTGCTTCTCCATGCTCTTGGGAGCGACAGCGCACGATGTGCGGTCGCTGAACGGGGAGGGTGGGCGAGGATGAAGATGAGGGTGGAGCGAGGTCCAGGACCAGGGCAAGGCCGAGGCCGAAGTCGAGGACGAGGACGAGGACGAGGACGAGACTCGGGGGAGTGCTATCATCCATGCAGGAGCAACAGCACAATGCGCACGATTGTGCACATTGTGCTGTCGCTTCTGCTTGCTGAGCTCGACTCGGAGGCCCAGGATGAGGTCGAGAGGACAAGGTTGAGGTGAGGGCGAGAGGTTGAGGTTGAGGACCAGGCTCAGGCTCAGCGACAGCACGATGCACGCAATTGCGTGTGCATTGTACCGTCGCTGAGTCTGAGTGGGGGGGAACAAGAGGGGAAGCCGGGGCCGAGGCCAGGGTGTTGTGCCGTTGCAGAGTGGGGAGGGTGGGGAGGGTCGAGGGCGAGGTCGAGGTCGAGGGCGAAGGAGACCGTCCCCACCTTGCGTTGATGAGTTGGCCTGACGTTGTAGGCAGAATCATAAGCGAGCTGTGACTTACCGCATATGGTTCCGGCAGGCTACCCCTTCCGAGTCCCTCCGCTCTCGCCTTCCGGCTTGCGACCCCTGCGAATGACCAATCTGCCTAAACGGCGACCAAATTTACCAGACCGTCTATCGACGGTTTGCCGCGTATGAGGTTGCCGCGTAGAGAGGCAAACCATTGATAGACGGTCTGGTTACCAGACTATTAGTTACTCTCGGTGCGGCATGCTGGGAGTTCATTTTCTTAAAGTATCTTTCGACCAAGACCCTCTTCGTTCTTGATAGGTTGTACAGACTCGCTCGAGATTAGTATACAAATAACTACGAGATATGAAGTGGAACTCGAACACGCAAGACGACAAAGAGCAGGGAGACGGATCAAAAAGTAGAATCAAACTATTCGTCAATTGACACCGATGCCCTTCACTCTCCCTCGACGACTTCCATCATCTCATCAGACCCGGACTCCTGCGGCACTGGATCATCCTCGTCACGATATGCCTGACAAGGAAGTCAGAAAACTTTCAATGAATCGGCAGGTTGCATACCGTGTAAACGACATCATCTTGCACTGGGTCAACCTCCGACCACGCAACAGGCATGCACATCTTATTCAAACGTAGCTTACCAGCGCATTCCTCTGCAACTTTCTTGATTCGTAATTCGCTGGCTCCGACAAACACTACTCTCCAAGGAAGGTCCCTCATACCCTTTGGCAAGATCTTTCGTAGTTCCTGCAAGCCCTTGATCGGTGACCTATGAGCCGCGCCGATGGTCACTTGGAACGCAAAGATCTCGTTCTTGAGGACAAGGGCACTGTCGATGCCGGGAAAATTGGTACGGGGGGCAAGCCAGTAGTACGGCGGAGTCTCAGTCGCTGGTGTGTCCTTGGTAGTGGGAACAAGATTAGTCGTCCCCGACAGCGTGGTAGGCAACCCCTCTGTGTCCGAGCCGTTTGCACACCAACTGCACTTTATCGTCTTTCGTTGAGAAATGAAGCAGTGGAACCAAGACTCATAGATGGTACCAGCAGCATTACGAGTCTCTGCGGATTGACTCAGAGTCCGGTAAAACTCTAGCTTGGTGGCATTGGTTTGCCCCTGCAGCCCTTCCGCTAGGAACGTGCGGAGGGTTCGTGTCGGCACCGACATGCGACCAAGCTCGCGCTCGATATCCCCCGTATCAAGCTTCAGCGGCCGAAGGAAATAGAACGGTGACGGGGCATCGGGAAAGTCGAGCAACACTCCTCCGCTAATGATAGCTCGACATTCCACAACAGCCTGTTCGCAGCGTTGACGGTACCGACGCTCAATTTTCCAGTCCGGTGTATCAATGTACTCCAACATTGTCCGAGGAACGGCGCCCCACTTTTTCGCGAGTGTGATCATGCGCTCGACATCCAGATTCAACAGCGGGCTGGTCATTCGTCAGATCTTGCAGCAGTGCAGGGTGTATCACTCACGCGAGGTTCCCAATCTCCTCCTCGGTCCATATGTCCATAATGTAACATCGGGCACCCATTTGCTTGCTCCATTCCTTCCAACGTGGTGCCCTGGGCGAGGCCGCCTGAATGATCCGGACCCTTTTCGGGTTAGTAAGGAAGGCACCGGCGGGAACACCGATCTTTGCATTGGAGTCACAGAGAGCCCACACGAATGGGTATTTGTAGAGCGGGGCCGCGTGTATGATAGGGTGGACACTGACAGTGGCCCCGAAGAGCACGTAGAGTGGGTCGCCGTTCAGAAACTGCATCGCAACCGGCTGTTTCTGGCCGAGAAAATGGACGAGTGCATAGGCGAGGAAATACGTCTTCCCTGGTGGCATGAAACAAGTATCTAAAGTTTAAGTTCAAGTTACGCCTGACGTCGTCTGAGACATACCGATACCAGGCTGTCCTGTAACATAAGCGCCTCTTTGATATCTATTTGTCTGCAATCCCTGTAATGCGGTACGATACTCGTCTCGGATGAGTATCTTGTCGTTCGTCAAACCCCCTGCAAAAAGACATTCAAAGGCATCGGAATATTCACTGAGGTCAATGAACTCGACACCCTGGTCTTCTGGAAGCTGTCTGAGGAGAGCTTGAGGATTACCCCAAACAGTATGAGTAAACCGCTCCAGGTCAGGTAGGAAAGTGTCTGGATATACCCCTTCCATCAGATAAGAGTGGGCAGAGTTAGGAGAGGGGCGAGTTCGAGGGCTAGTATTTATATTTAGTTGATCCTTTATCATAACATCGATAAACAACCGCAGCCTCATCTAATTATGTAACCCGAAGCACCTCACCCGCAGCCTAAAAATCGTGGGAAAGTGTAGCCCCTGTCTCATCGGAGACTGCCAGCCGAAGGTGAGCCAGGAGGGTTGGCTTGTCGGAATCCGGGTGAGTGCTGCCCTTGCCCACTCTGCCTACTCACACCTCCAAGCCATCAGGAAAACCTCAATTTGTTTAATGATAACTTAAATATTCTTAAACAGTTACATCATGAAATCTATGATTTTTTGAGATAGAATTATCTGACACTATCTAACCCTATCATCAATGGAAAGTCTGCCACAAATATCACCCTGACAAAGCATATGAACTGGTCTTGTATGCACTGGGTGGTATGGTAGCACACAGCTTGCTCAGTCAGACTAGTTGACCTGATCAACCTTCCCATCTATGATAGAAAATAGTCTACCACAGAATTAATAATAATCTCTGTGTTACTTTATGGTCATTGTCACTGATGGATTTTTGGGGCAACTGGTGAGCATGTGTCAGAGGTATATACAATGGTGGTAATGACAATCTCTGTGTTACTTTATGTGCATGATCAATAATGGACTTCAGGGGCAACTTATGAGCATGTGCCAGAAATTACATACAATAGTGGACATGACATATGAGCTCAGATACAAAATCAGTCTATGTGATCCAAGCAATGGCCATAAATTCCTTGTATTACAATCTATGATGAAGTGTTCACAACTTATCAGATTGGACATACAGCAACCAGTGGCAATTTCTACCACCATAGAAACCAATGCCACTATAGCTCACCAGTGGCATGTCCTGCTTAATGGTAAAGATGACCCAGTTGAAATGACAAACCTTGTATTGCATAAGCAAGCATTAATTCACCTCTGAACATGGATTGGCTTGCAGATTGTGGATGGAAATTGAACAAAAGAAGATATATCTTTCCTATAGTGGCAGAATTACATCACATGACCTCACAGTGATGGTTTACAGAAATGGTGATTATCAATCCCTTTGGCAGTAGGTGCTAGGCAGTCTGCTGGCACTGACCATTCTTGTTCAACATGAAAATCAGAGTGACATTCTATAGTGAAGTTCACATAATACACAGTAGTAGTGATTGACTATGTTGTGACAGTTGTTGCCCATTCATTGTACTCTGCTCTGCTCTCCCTAATCCATGCCAATGCACTGTTCCTGGACAGTAGCTGCTTGATTTCAGAATAAAGCAGAAATACTTGACTAAAATGGAAATCAGAAATGAAGCAGCAGAACAGGTCAAAGACTCACTGATTCCACCAAATCAGAAGCTGATCAACCTCGTCTTTCTTATTAGGATCATCCAGCAATTCCACAATGGAATTATAGAACTGTTTGGAATTGGTAACCAAATCTGTATGGAAGAAAACTTGTGCAGAAGTCAATGCAAAGCATGCCTTGCAAAGAATAAGCACAGGTTGTCATATGCAAAGAATCAACCCACCTGAGTAGATGCCTTTGTCATGGAGTGCATGCTGTGAATGCAAGTGTTCCCTAATTGGGTGGCCCTGGGTTCCTGATCTATGGAGCTTAGAGAAGTTTGAAGGCCTTGATCATGAAAATAAGCATTGTGAACAAGGTGGATTGTAAGGGAACACTTGCAGAAACAAGAAGACCACTCCTTAACAGTCCATTCCATGGATCCTTAGTATCATAGGAATAGTTTGCATATAAGAAGACTGGCCACTGGTCACCAGAAACCTGAGTTTGCCCACTGATCAACTTTCCTTTGGTTCTGTTGAATGTATAATAATCAGGTTTGGATACCACTTGCAATGTACTGGACACATACTCTGCATTAGCCCAATCTAGTCTGGCAGGGCAGAGAAGCGCTCCTGTGTGCTCATGGTTGAATCTGCTGTTTTTTTTATAGGCAAGTGCAATGAAACTAAAGTGCTTGTTTTCCAAACTACTGATTTGCCTTTCACAGATGAAACACTATAAGCTAGGAATTACAATCTCCTAGACAAAACACTATCTAGATCTACTAGTAATGAGTTGGTGAAAAACTTAGTGTAGTCAGTTATGTGGATTGTTTGCCAATCCTCAACTATTCTTTATAGATTGGGTCTTGAAGAAACACTCTAATAGTGTTTGGAAATAAGATGGCATGGTTAGTGGTTTTCACTAAGAAATGTACTAGTTAACACTTGTAAGGTTGCTAGCTTCAGGGGTTGAATTAGGGCTTGATTGAAAGCATATCCTAAAAAGGAAGTTAGTGGCTTTGTGGCACTAATCTGAAGATATGTTGTATTGTAAAGATGTAGAGATGTTCCAGAGTTAGCTGGAATTCAATAGTAGTTCACTTAGTTCACTCAGATAGGTTTTTGTAACACAATCTTATTGTACAACTAAGGAGAAGTTAAATCAGGCAAATCAAACTGTACTATCACTTATCCTTTTAGGTGGATAGTTAGTAGAGATAGCACAATGCTGGTAAATTAGATTGTTGGGGATCTGTTCCTTTTAGTTGCCCTTATATGGGTTTTCTCCCTAAAAGTGTCCTATTTCACTTGTTCTTTATAGGTACAAGTCTTTACTCCTAACAATGTAACTATCAGAAATAAAATATGGAGATGTTCCTGCACTAGGTTCTGTGCCTATGGAGGAAACTCTGAGATATGTTTTATGAGACAAATGAGAGGATAAAGACACTCTCTTGTCCCCTCAGACTTATTGTTCTTTAGACTTGTTTGAGATGTGTGAAACTTAGGTTGTCCATTTTGACACTTGGGTTGTCTGCTCTCTGAATGGCCTGGAAAGCTCTCCTTTTATATGTAAATACAGGTGGCTGTACTAGCCAATCAGGAGTCTTGGCTGCTTACAAATCAGCTTACAAATGCCAAGAGATTTCTAACAAATGCCAAGACAAAAATTATCAAGCCAAAATCATGTACTTTGTAATCAGGCTATTGCCTAGCAACTGTGGCTAAGTCAGAATGAGTCATACTGAGTCACATGCTGTGCAATGCTATGCAGGGCATGGTTCAGGGGTAATTTCTCTCACTGGCACTTAGCTATAAATGTACATGTAGTATTACAGTTTTATGTAGTTATGTACTAATAGTAGTAGTAGTAGAGGTGTAGTTGAATAAAACTATTTATATCTCCATATTTTTTTGGTAAAATATTTCAATAAACATAGGAGAAGGTAGGTCATACTAAGGGTTATCTGGCCCTATAGTATCTAAGGATTCTAACCACTTTAAGTGGTAGAAATATCCAATCTTGAGTGGTAGCTTTTCTGACTATGCATGAAACCAGTGTCATGCAGGTCACTGGGTTGGCAGTTCCACTTGGAGATCTTGTTGGCATGGTCAAGTGAGGTTTGGAAGAGAATGGACTTCTTGTACCATTCATCAATGGTGGTGGGGACATTATCCATCCCCATGACTTTCTGCATGAGGTAGTTGTTATGATCTTGCCTTTCCTTCTTCCCCTTTCACTCAATCCTAACCCGATCTTTTACATAATTCCCCAATTGGATCTTGATGGATCTCCCAATCCCATCTCCCAATCCCATCTTCCATTCTACCTGATAGATCTTCCATTACTCTTCTTCTCTTCCATTCCCCATGCTGTTACCTCGTGCTGCCACACATCTCATTCCTTTCATTACCATGTTCCTTCCATTTCTCTTTATCCTTCTTTAGCATTAGTTACTCCCATGGCTTCCACACCACCATGGTCTGTGCGCATACATAGCCACTATATAATCCTAGCGATGAGAGATGGAACCCCAGTTCTAATCTCTTTGTCTTTGACCTCCAAGTCAGAAGCCTGAAAGCTCCTAGTCAGTATTCCACCCTTGCCTGGTTGTTCAGTAAACATCCGTGTATTCGAGAAGACAGGTCAACCATTGAGTTGTCATACTCGATACAATCTGTTTGGAGACTAGCTCCTTGTCCTTAGTGAAGGACTCCTACCACTGAGAGATCCCCTTATCCCTCCTCATCACCACTTACCTTTCCCCTTCCTCCTTCCTCTTTCTTCTTGTGGTTCAGGCAGTGTTGCTGATATGCATCCCATGGCATCTGCCTAGATTGGATCGTAACAGTAGTTGGAGAGGGTGGCAGAGAAGTAGCCAATTAAAATGTTGTTCTCAGTGACTTTAGCCTGAGAAGCCTTATTCTTAAATTTGGCTATGTAATGGTTTAATAAAGGGAAGAAAGAAGTCTCATTCTTCTCCTGCAATACTTGGGTGGTGGATAGCCAAGCAATGGTGTTATTAATGATGTCATCATGTTTGAAGGACTTCTTGAACTTATTCATAAAGTCATCAAAGGTTCCTAGGGAGGCCTGATGGCTGGAGAGGGTGGAGAGGTGGAAGGTAGAGGCCCAGGTTGCCGCTGATCCTTTGGTTATGTGGGAAAGAGCAAAAGCAACCTTCTTGGCATTGGTGTTATAGATGTTACACCTGACTTGGGTAGAGGTGAGCGTATGCTTCGCTAGGGGTTCTAGATGAAGGTTCAAAGGGAATTGGGAATAGATTGCATGAGCAGCAATACAAGGGATCAAAGGTTTCTGGAATATGAACAAAGATCCTAAAATTGACATGAAGTGTTTCAAAGGCTTCTTAGAAGGATGTTAATATCCAACTAGAAGCAGCATGCACTCTGAAGTAGCACAAAAATTTATACAAAGGTTCAATGGTTCAATGCCACATGTGTAGCATGGGGATATTTGCTATGGTGGGTGAAGCAGATCAAGATTGGGGGAATCTACTACACAGGTGTAAGGGTTTAAATACTGGATAGCCTCAGTGATGAGTAATCAAATAGAACAATGAAGAATAGAATGGAAGGTGCTAGAAAATACACCTGACAGAACCCAAGGGAAGGTAATGGAAAGGGGTTTGCAGAGAGGGCCAGAAGGTGAAGGAAACCAAGCAAGTTGGAATAGATGGTGATGCTGGATGGGGCTAGAATGATCTGGCCATTGATGAGTCAAAGTGAGATGACAGTTCAAAGGTGTACTGCAAGGTAAGGAAAAATAAGGTGAAGAAAGAAAGAAAATGAACTGAGTTGTAACAATAGACCTCTTTATTGACAAGGAGGTAGACTTGAACCATGTTGAGCCATTGGATAGTGGTCTCATAGGAGCCATTAAAGGGTTCGGGTGCACCAAGACAAAGTTCAATGGGCTTACTAGACATGGTGGGGTTCAAAGAAGGAAAAGGAGATAGGGGAGGTCCAGAAGGAAAGGAGTATGCTCTGGGTTGGTTGGGAGAGTTCTGGACATGAGGAAAGACTGGAAAGATGGTGACAGTGGTAGGAGACAGGGGTGTGGGGGCAAGAGGAAGAATTAGAGACCTGGAGAGATTGTGAGATAGGTTGAGTTCCTGTTGTTATTCATGGTTAGAGGCAACAGGAACATCTGAGTTATAGTTCTCTTCTTCTTTCTTGGATCCTTCTTCTTTGTGAGAGGATTCAGAGGTAGGCTTTGGGGGTTGCTGGCATGGTTGAGACCACCTAGGGTTCAGTGATGGTCATTGGTGGGAAATGGTGGGCAGCTACAACAATGGTAGTGCTGATAAGGGAAATCTTGATCTTTTGTTATGCTTGACCTGGGTAGGGGTGAGCATAGGCTTCACTAGGGATTCTAGACAAAGGTTCAAGGGAAATCAGAAATAGATCACACTGGTGGCAATAATGAGAATCAAAAGGTGTGGATGAATGTCAATGATCTGGAAGATCAATGTGAAGTGTTTCAAGGGACTTCTTATAAGAACATTAATGTCCAACTAGGAGTAGTGTGCACTCAGGAGCAGCATGAAGACTTGGTTCAAAGGTTCAAGGTTGATGCCACACATGTAGCACTGAGGGTGTTTGCTATGGTGGGCAAAGCAGATCAAGATTGAGGGGATTTACTACACAGGTGTAGGGGTTTAAATACTGGATAGCCTCAGCAATGAGTAATCAAATAGAACAATGAAGAATAGAATGGAAAGTGCTAGAAAATACATCTGATAGAATCCAAGGGAAGGTAATGGAAAGGGGTTTGCAGAAAAGGCCAGAAGGTGAAGGAAACCAACTAAGTTGGAATAGATGGTGATGCCAGACAGGGCTAGAATGATCTGGCTGCTGATGAGTCAAAGTGAGATGACAGTTCAAAGGTGTACCATAAGGTAAGGAAGAATAAGGCAGAGGAAGAAAGAAATGAACTGAGTTGTAACACTTCCTCCCAGAAAACCTGTAATCCCAATGTGATGGATGTTGACATTGTCTGGGTAGGAAAGCTTACCCCAGAAGAAAGGAAACAATGTATCAAGAAGGGGCTATGTTTTAGATGCTGAAAGGCTGAACATTTGTTCACCAAGTGCCCCTCCTTCCCTACCTTGTCCAAACCAAAGAAGACCTCCCCAAACTTGAAGAAATTGAAGATGATGAACCCACAGTGGCTAAAATATTGTTCTTTAAGGATTTTTAGAAAGGGGGCCTTCACCAATGCAAAGTCTCCCCTCTATAATGTGTGCCAATGTAACTGTACAATCTACTGCTTCCATGAAAATCCCCATTTAGCTCATTGTATCCTTGCACACAATGAAAGCCATTGACACTTCCACTCTCATTGACAGTGGTGCAAGTATCTCTTGCATCAACTGGAACTTTGTCCACAAACACCAACTCCCCACTATGAAACTTCCTGAACTCCTTGTTGCCTGAAACACTGATAACTCCCTCAACAAAAGAGGAGTCATACACTTTCTGTCTCACTTTTTGTTAACATTGAAGGAGTTGCCATGAAAGTCCTATTTCACATCATGAATCTCAGAAAGGACAACATTATCCTTGGACTATCCTGGCTGAGGGAAGCCAACCTGATCATTCACTGGAAAGATCATGTCATCTTGATTAGCAAGACATGTGATCAATCTAAAGACCTCTTCTCCACCCACTCCTCAGATTCTAAATAACACAATTCCTTCTACCAGAAACCAACCTCCCCTCCTCCAAAACATATCCATGTTAATGCAGTTGCCAACTCCTATCTCTTTAAATACAATGAATGGGAGGAGGATTTGGAATACCTTACCCACGCTAATGACAACTGAGTATTCCATCATATTCTTCAATGTGGATCCCACATTGTTCCCCTTGGATCTGCAACCATTAAGAAACTTACTTCAGCAACTGAACTCGCCATGATTGCCAAGAAAGCTAAACCCAAAACCACCCTTTCCCCTGAATATTCCAAATTTGCCTCTGTCTTCTCCAAGGAGGCTACCAATCACATCCCTCCATCCCAGCCATATGATCACAAGATCAACCGCAAGGAATCCTTCTGTCCTAAAATTGGAAAGCTCTACCCTCTCTCTCCTGATGAATGGAAAGCTACTGAAGATTTCCATGATAAAAACCTTCACTGTGGAAAGATCCAACTGTCAAATTCCCCCCAAGCAGCCTCTTTCTTCTTTGCCAGTGTAAAGAAGAAGAACAGTAGTCTCTGTTCCTGTCAAAACTACAGATATCTTAATGAATATACCATCCACAACACCTACCCCCTTTCCCTCATCTCCAACAAAGTCAACAAAGTCAAGGATGCCAGAGTGTTCACCAAATTTGATGTACAATGGGAGTATAACAATGTCTGCATCAAAGACGATCATCAATGGAAAACTACCTTCATTACCCACAAAGGCCTCTTTGAACCCACTGTCATGTTCTTCGGCCTCACCAATTTCCCTGCTACCTTCCAGAGATTCATGAATGACTCCTTCAAAGATATGATCATGGAAGGATGGTTGGTGATTTACATGGACAACCTCCTTATCCTCTCCCCTGATGAAAAGATCCACAAAGAACAAACCAAATGGGTGCTCCAACAAATAACTGAACTTGATCTCCACCTGCCATGGATCCAGTAAAGTTAGATGGCATTGCTATATGGCCAACCTCCCAGAAAGTCAAGGACATCTGATACTTTCTGGGTTTTGCCAACTTCTACCAATAATTCATTTCTAACTATTCATTTGTGGCCCACCCCCTGATTGACCTCACCAAGAAAAACCTTGCCTGGAATTGGACCCCTGCTTGCCAGCAAGCCTTTGGTTTCCTCAAGGCACTTTTCCTGGCAAAACTGATCCACCAAATGCCCAACCTATCCTCCCCCTTCACCATAGCCACTGACATGTCCAAGTATGCTTTCAGCACCATCCTACTCCAAACTGATGTCAATGGCAACTGGCACCCCTGTTTCCATCTCTTCCAATTCTTTTTCCCTGCTAAATGAAACTATGACATCTATGATTGTGAACTCCTTGCCATCATCCATGCTCTCAAATCCTGGTGCCACTATCTTCATGGATCCCCATTTCCTGTCCAAGTCTTTTACCAATCATAAAAACCTCACCTACTTCTGCAAACCCTAGGATTTGAATCATTGACAAGCCCAATGGCTCCTCAACCTTGCCAACTTCAACCTAAAAATGATTCATGTCCCAGGCAAACTCCTTGCCAGTCCAGATGCTCTGTTCCACAGAATGGACTTCCTTCACCCTTCTGACCTCAACAATGAAGGGTTTATCCTCCTCCCACCATTGTTTTTTATATGTGTAATTGATTCTGCCCTTCACAACAAAGTTTCCTTTGCCTCAGCCAATAACCCCCTTATACTCAACTTCCTCCAATCAATCAAAGGCAATGTCCCCTCCCCCTTCTGCAATCATCTCTCTGATTGGAAGTACAAGAACAACATCCTCACCTATCAGGGACAAGTCTATATTCCCCCCATTGCTTCTCTTCACCACAACATCATCCACCAGTGCTGTGATCATGCCACTGCTGGCCATCCTGGCTACCTCAAAATGCAACAACTGGTCACCTCTGAATTCTGGTGGCCCAGCCTTGCTACCTTTGTCCAATAATATGTCACTGGCTGCACCACCTGTTATGCTTGGCTTGGATAGAGATGAGTGTAGGCTTTGCTTATCATTGAGCAAAGGTTCTGGGAAGGTCGGGTGAGAGATCACACACAATCAAATGAGAGGTCAGAGCAAAGAGGTTTAATGAGAGTCCTTGAAGGTGGACAATGGTTTGAGGGACTTAGCACACACTCTAGAGTAGTGCAAAGATTTGGTTCAAGGATTGAGTACCACACGTGTAGTACTGAGGTCAATGTGGGGGTGAGCAAAGCAGATCTGTTACGATCTGATCTAGGCAGATGCCATGGGATGCATATCAGCAACACTGCCTGAATCACAAGAAGAAAAGGGGAAAAGGAAGGGGAAAGGTAAGCAAAGATGAGGAGGGATAAGGGGATCTCTTAGCAGTAGGAGTCCTTCACTAAGGACAAGGAGCTAGTCTCCAAACAGATTGTATCGAGTATGACGACTTGACGGTTGACCTGTCTTCTCGGATACATGGATGTTTACTGAACAACCGGGCAAGGGTGGAATACTGACTAGGAGCTTTCGGGCTTCTGAATTGGAGGTCAAAGACAAAGAGATTAGAACTGGGGTTCCATCTCTCGTCGCTAGGATTATATAGTAGCTACGTATGTGCATGGACCATGGTGGCATGGAAGCCATGGGAGTAACTAATGCTAAAGAAGGATAAAGAGAAATGGAAGGAACATGGTAATGAAAGGAATGAGGTGTGTGGCAGCACGAGGTAACAGCATGGGGAATGGAAGAGAAGAAGAGTAATGGAAGATCTATCGGGTAGAATGGAAGATGGGATTGGAAGATGGGATTGGGAGATCCATTGAGATCCAATTGGGGAATTACGTAAAAGATCGGGTTAGGATTGAGTGAAAGGGGAAGAAGAAAAGGCGAGATCATAACAAGATCAAGATTGGGGGATCTACTACACATGGATGCAAGGGTTTAAGTACTGGGTAGCCTCAGCAATGTGTAAGCAAATAGAATGGTAGGGAATTGAATGGAAGGTGCTAGAGAATACAGCTGACAGAACCCTGAGGAAGGTAATAGAAAGGGTTTGCAGAAGGGGCCAGAAGACAATAGAAACCAACTAAGTTGAAATGGATAATGATACTGGACGGGGCTAGAACAGTCTGGTCACTGATGAATCAGAGAAGAAAAATGCCAAAAACTAAAAAAGGCAAGTATAAGATATTAAGGAAACTAAAGAAAGAAGTAGAATGAAGAGAATAAAGCAAGTTGTAATGTCACCTGCCAACAGAACAAGTCTAATACACCCCCCCCCCTCTTACCCCTATCCCTTCCTCCACAACTCACCCCTTCCAGCAAATCTCCTGTGACCTTATCACAGACCTCCCCCTGTCTGGTGGCTTTGACACCCTATTGGTTGTGGTTAACCATGGGCTTATAAAGGGGGTAATTCTTTGCCCTATGGAGAAATCCATCACTGCAAATGGAATTGCCATCCTTTTCTTCCACAAAGTGTACCTCCAATTTGAACTTTTTAACAAAGTACAGTAATCTCTGATCACAAACCACAATTTGCCTCCTCCTTCACATGAAAACTAGGAAAAGTACTCAAATATGACCTCTCCCTCTCCACCACTTACCACCTCCAATTCAATGGAGAAACTGAATGAGTTAACCAGGAAATCAAATCCTACCTCCACATCTTTTGCAGCAACAACCCACCTTGTGGGCCAAAAACTTATCTCATGCTGAATTTGCCCACAACCACTGCCCCCATTCCATTATCAACCAATCTCCATTCTTCCTCATGATGGGTTACAAACCCCATGCCCTTCCATCACTCCTCTTGGAATCCCCCCTTCCTGCTGTGAAATCCCATTTGAAATTCCTCTCCACAGCTTGAAATGAAGCCCTAGCCTTCCATGAACTTGCTAGACAGGTGATAGCTGCCTGCACTAGATGATCCTTTACATCCTTCAAGAAAGGAGATAAAGTTTGGCTCAAGGCTTGCAATTTGAAATGCCTTGTCACCAACCCCAAATTTGCCCCTAAATGGAAAGGACCCTTTGTTATTACCCAAGTCCTTTTTCCAATTTTTTATTGACTGGACCTCCTCATTGCTTGGAAAATCCACCTGGTGTTCCATGCCTCCCTATTGTTTCCATACCATGAGAATTCCATTTATGGAAAGAACTTTCCTACTCCCCCACCTGATCTTGTTGCTAGAGAGGAAGAATACAAAATTGAAAGGATCATATGACATAAAGGAGCCCTCTAATGCTGTTTCTACCCAGTCTGATGGAAAGGATATTCCACCAAAGACAATTCTTGGGTTACCAAAGAGAAACTAAAAAACACCCCAGATGTACTTGCTGATTATAAAAAGATGAACTATTCCCCTCATCAGTAATCTCATCACCCATTGAAACCACCATGTTCATTGGAAACCACATCACTCCCCCACCCTCTTCATTCCTCTCCTTAGTCTCCTCAGTACCTCCATCCACCATTGAACCTTCCACCTTATTTTCCCCTGTCAACAATATCTCTTTCCTGTTTCTCAACAAGCTACCCCCAGGTGGGAAACCATGCAAGCTTGCCCCTGGTTCCCTGCCTTCACACCAGTATCCATCACCACCATCGCCACCACAATCCCTTCTGTTACCATTCCCCTTTACACCCAATGCCTCTGTGATGACTTCCCCTCAGCTAAGGACATTGCTTGTTTAAATTCTTATTTACTTGACCCCCACCTTTCTCTCCCCATTGAAAGCTACCTTGACATCAGATCCCCTCTCTATGCCCTCTATAGATCCTACCATCAAGTCTGCCACCTCAGAACCATTACACAGAATTTCTCCACCAATGCCAAAACCACCCTTACCTTCCATGTTGTTGAACACATCCATTGTAACCTGGAAGCCACCCTCTTCATTGCTTTCTACCAGCTCAGAATGTTAAAATTCTTGGAAGATGTGAACTGTTATCTCCAGCAATTGGCTGGAGTGTCTCACACCAATAACACTGCCCAAACCAACATCTCCACTTCATCTGCCTCTTCCTTCCCCCTGACCACTGACAAGGTCACTGTCCTTGAACAAGTCAAAGCCATGTGGATGGGACACAATGGCAGGGCCCCCCTCCCACCAACTCATCCACAGTATCATAAAACCTACCTCCAGTGCCATCATCTTGGCCACTGTTGCACTGGGTGCCTCTACTATCAATGCACCATCTGTCTACGATGGGCACCCAGTCACCCCCAATACTGCTGCCCCTTTTAACATCCACCTCCACCTCCTTTCCCTTTGACCTCACCTCAGTCCAACTGCTCTCACTCTTCCAACCATTCCTCCCCATGCTCTATATGCCACATTTCAGCTTTACAACAACCCCCTTGCCAGCTTACCACACCAAACCATTGTTGTTCCCCTTTTCCCATCATCAACAACTCTGATGATGTGTTCAATGACAAAGCCATGGGCAACATAACTGGATCCCCTGTTGGCAGATATATAGACTTGTAAGGATCTCATTAGGGATTCAATTGTAGTGGAGGGGTATTGTTATGATTTGCTCCCCCCTATTCATTTCTTTGTCATGTATTCTCTTCCTTTTCTTCCTCTCATATATGTTTCCCCTTGACCCATTAGCATTCAGACTGTTCTAGCCCTGTCTGAAACCCCTCTTCCATTCCAGCATAACTGGTTTCTCTTACCTTCTGGCATGTTCTAAGAATCCTTCCCCTTTATTCCTTTGGATTCTATTCTATGAACTCACCAGAACATTCTACTTTGACCCATTAATTTCCACCTGCTTATTCATTGCTGAGGCTAGCCAGTATATAAACCTCTCCACTTGTATCTTCTATTTCTTGATCTTAGTTTGCTTTGCCCACCATAGTGTTGCCTCTGGTACTACACATGTGGTACTTGAATTCTCCTTGAATCTAAGTCTTTGCACTACTTCCAAGTATGCACTGAAACTCTTCAAACAGTTAATCCTTTGAAGTTTCCATTTGAAACACTTCTTGTTAATCTGAACCAATCAAGT
>JBBPQV010000633.1:0-17339 GCA_038092675.1 Boletus rufocinnamomeus | reverse complement strand
GACCTAAAAATAGCTTTCCAGACTATGTGGGAAAATGACCCACCACCCTGGGAACACCCATAGTAAAAGAAGCCTTTAGCTTCATCTTTTGGTAGTAAAAGATGAAGTTAAGGGCTTAAGTTGGGGGGTAACCTGAAGTGATGACATGGGGGTTCTTAAGCAAGAGGGATTCAGAGTCCGCTCTTCTTTTTATACTCCTTTAGGATGGTCTTGGCATTTCCTAAATTGTGAGCAGGTTCCCAAGTTCATTCGGCTTTGGAGTACCCTTTCCAGTGTATGAGGTACTGCCTCTTTCCTGAGTTTCCCCAATGATTAATGATGGCCTCGACTTTGTACTCTTCTTCTCCTCCGAGAAGTTCCAGAGGGGGTTGGGTGAAGTTGGGGCTGTGTTCTGCAGTCTCCTGATATGGTGACAGGAGGGAGGTGTGGAAGACATTATGGATTTTCCATTGTGAGGGGAGTTCCAGGCAATAAGCTACCAGTGTAACGACTTCAGAAATTCTGAAGGGGCCTATTTGTCCAGGGGAGAGTTTCTTTGAGAGGGTCTGGAGACAGAGACTTTTGGTCTCAAGCCATACTTTGTCTCCAGTTTTCCATGGTTTGAAAAAAGACCTTTGTCGCTCTCTCATCAATTGTTGGGCAAGTTCGTGAGCGGCTTCTGCTTCTTTTTGAGCTTGGGAGATAGACTTGAGTCTGGACTCAAGGGCAGGTAGGAAGGTCTTTCCCAGAGGAGGATAGGACCGCGGCTCATATCCCATTAGTAGGGAGAAAGGGGTTTTGCCGGTTACAGAATGGATGGCAGAGTTATGGGCGAACTTGGCCATAGGGACCATTTCTAACCATGCTCAGGGGGAGCTTGCGCAAAAGATGCATAGGAACATTTCTAGTTCTTGATTATACCACTCAGTTTCTCCATTGGTTTGTGGATGGTAGGCTGTAGAGAGGGATACATCATATTCCAAGAGATGGGCAAGTTCTTGAGTGAAGGCGGATGCAAATTGGAGTCCTTGATCAGAGATCAATTTGTCATGGAGGCCGAAGTGACTGAACACTTTTGAGCAAAATAACTGGGCAATTCCAGTGGCATTGATGGTTTTTGCACAAGGAGAGATAATTACCCCCTTACTAAGCCCATGGTCAACCATGACCATGACAGAGTCGAAGCCATCAATTGGGGGTAAGTTGGTGATGAGATCAACCAAAATATGGGAGAAGGGTTGCAAAGTGGCCACAGGGAGTGGCACAAGGGGGGGGGGGGACAGTTGGATGGGTAAGCACCTTGTTTGACTGGCAGACCGCACAACCAGCGACAAAGTGATGAACATAGGAAGAAAGACCAGGCCACCAGTAGTCCTGGGTGAGTAGGGTGGTGGTGTGAAGGTGACCACCATGTCCACTGGAGGGGGAGGAGTGGGCAGCAACCACCAGGTCGTGCCGAGTGGGTTCCGGAACATACAACCGTTCCTTAAAATAGAGACAGCCATTGGAGAAGGTCCAGTCCGACAGGTGGGAACGCTTGAAAAGTGGTTCCTCAGTCTCCATATGGTGGAGAGTGTCCAAAACCAAGGGGTCCATAGAGGAGGAGTCCTGAATCTTCAATTCAAGAGCAACATCAATTGCCTTGATAAAGGCCTTGGAGGGGAGTATTTGGACGTCCTCATTGTGTTGCCGAGAAAGGGTGTCTGCAGGGGCCATCTTACTCCTGGGCAGAGCAATGTATTCAAGGTCGAAGTCCTGTAAGAACAGGAGCCACCTGGCTTGTTGTCTGGACAACTTCCTTGGTTCCTTGAAATAGGTGAGATTCTTGTGGTTGGTGAGGACCTTCACTGGGTGGGGAGATCCTAGGAGGTACTGTCACCAGTCCTCGAGTCCTCGGATTACTGCAAGGAGTTCCCAGTCAAAGATGTTGTAGTTTCTCTTGGCAGGAGAGAAGGTTTGGGAGAGGTAACCACATGGTCGTAAGTCTCCATTTGTGTCTGTTTGCATGAGAACTGCTCCAGAAGCAGTCAAGGAGGCGTCTGTCATCAGAGTGAATGGCTTTGAAGTGTTAGGGAAAGCCAATACTGGTTGTACAGTAAAGGCTTTCTGCAATTCCAAGAACACTTTTTCTTGGGGGGGGGTCCACCCCCAGGGAGCACCTTTCTTGGTTAAGTCGAGGAGAGGGCGAGCTATATATATCCAAGAATGAAGGGATGAACTTTCTGTAGAAATTACAGAATCCCAGGAAGGATCATATCTCCCGGACATTGGTTGGTCTGGGCCATTCCTTGATTGCCCATAACTTGGTAGGGTCCATCTTGACTCCATCCTTGTTGATGATGAGTCCCAGGTAGTCCACCTCTGATGCTGCAAATGTGCATTTTTCTAGTTTTAGGAACATCTCATGTTTCCAGAACCGCCGAAGTACTTTCTTGGTCCTTTCCTCGTGGAGTGTGGGATCGGAGGAGTGGATGAGGAGGTCATCCATGTAGATGATTAACCATCCTTCCATGATGTAGTCCCCAAATAGGTTGTCCATGAAGGCTTGAAAAGTGGCCGGAGAGTTGCACATGCCAAAAAACATGACTGTTGGTTCATAGAGACCAAAAGGGGTGATGAAGGCTGCTTTCCATCTATCTTCTGGTTTGATGAGAATATTGTTGTATCCCCATTGTATGTCGAACTTTGTGAAGATAGAGGACCCTCGTACTTGATCAACAAGATTGGAGATGAGCAGGAGAGGATACACATTCTTGATTGTACGCATATTGAGGTACCGGTAGTCCTGACAGGGTTGCAGCTTTCCATCTTTCTTTTGGACAAAGAAAAATGGAGAGGCTTGGGGAGATTTTGATGGGGTGATCTTCCCAGATGCTAGGTGTTCATCTATGAACTCCTTGCAAGCGAGTTGTTTGGGAGGGGACAATGGGTACGTCTTGGCTTGTCGAGGTACAAAGGTGTCTTGTAGGTCAATGGCATGGTCATAAGGTCTGGTTGGAGGGAGTTTGGTGGAATCCTTATTGTCAAAGACGTTGGTGAAGTCTTTAAATGGGGGGGGGAAGTTCCACTTTTGCAGTTCCCTCCCTCTGTGCAAGGGTGGTGGATAATGTGGTTTTCCTTAAGAGGAACTTGGGAACCTTTGTGTTGTATTGTATATTCAATGTGTATGCGTGCTTGGAGTATAGGTTTCTGTTGGAAGAAAGACATCTTCAGGTCTTTCTCGATCATCATATCTTCATCGATGTCCAGATACTTCAGTAAGTATCATCGGGAGAGGGCTCAGGGGTGATTGAAATGCCTCTCCTTATACCATTTTGGGTCTATGGTTACTTGCCCAGTTGACCAGTCAATAACAGGGTTGACTGCCCACAACCAGGGCAGTCCTAGTATAAGATCATCCTGTCTGCAGTTAAGGATGAAGAAGTTCCAGTACTCCATCCATGTTGAGTATGGCTGAGACTTTATGAGTGATGTCTCCTACTTGGTTTAGTGACCCATCCATGTTCCATGCTTTGATTGGATGGGAAAGAGGGACCAGGGGAATCTTGTGTTTCTCAACCACCTGTTGAGAGAGAAAACATCCTGTTGCTCTGCTGTCGATTAACACATTTAGGCCAACAATTTTTGTTGTGCATTTATTCTGGATCAAGATGGGAATGTGAATAGAATTGCTCTTTGATCCAGAAATAAATACAGGCGCAATCATGATAGAAGGAGATGACATTGGTCCATCCCTTCCTCCTAAAAATGCAAAGTGGGCATTCCTTGAACAGGAGTTTCTCCTGATTCAAGAATGCTAATATCTTCTTCTCCCCATACCTCCTCAGTGTCTGGGAGAAGTTCCCCTTTCTCATCTCCATTTGCCTCAAAGGCAGCTTTGAGAGCTCAAAGGATCTTGTCTTTGTCTGAACATGTTTTCAGACTCTTGATGTATGACTCCAAGGGGTCTTTCCTGGGAGTGGTACTCATAATGGTATGAGTTTGGACATTTTGTAGGGAAGGTCCATTCCATGGATGTTTCCTAGTGTGACACCCCATCTTCTTGCATATGAAGCATTGTTTTTTCCTATAAAGATGGGCTCTTTCTTCCAGGAAAAGAGTGAGGCAATCCACATCCATGGCATTTGCATTGTGGTGGGCTCATACTCTGGTTCTTCTGGCAGGGAGTCAAGGGATTCGGTCCATGTCCCTGATCTGTGCTAGACCACTTTCTATCTCCACTGCTTTGTTGTAGACATCCTGTATCTTTTCTCCAGTCTTGAGGATGTTGGTAAGCATGAGCTGTTTGGTGATTTCCCTGTCAAGTCCTTGAAGGAACCATTCTTGTAAGGCTCCTTTTTCTTTGATCCCTGCTTGGATAGCAAGAACCACAAACTTGGCAAGGTACTTTTCAAAACCGTCCTTATGATCCTGTTATAAGGAGGCAAGCTCTACTCAGGCATGTGATGCAGTGTTGTAGGGGGAGAATGTGGTGGCGAAGGCTTCCTTTATATGGGTATAGTCTTTATCTTCGTTGGGGATGGTCTAATCTGCAAGTTTGATCAGCCAGGCTTCTGTGAATGCTTTGCCCCTTCCATTGGACATGCAATTTAACAATATCAGGGCCTTTGCCCTGTCCATTAGGTCTGGGTGAAGGGAGAAGTATCTGTCCATTCCTAGGAACCACCTATTGGCATCCTTTCCTTCCCGTGAGAAGTCTTCTGGAAGAGCTGCTTTGATGTCCTTAGTCATGTCCTCATTGTCGTCTTCTTCATTGTTTCCTATGGGGTAGTCTGGGTCTGGTTCTGGAATAGGACAAGGGCATGGATGGGCTGCAAGATAAGCCTCTGCATCTGCTCCGGTGAGGATGGTTCTCTCATAAGTTCCTCCTTCAAATCCCACTGCTTCCTCTTCAGGAATGGAGTACTGGGTGAGATTGGTGGGAGGGTGTGAACCGACTGAGGATGAGCGAGAGAGAGCAGGCAAGTTCCTCCTAGGTGGGGGTGGATGACTTGTGGTAGGGTTGCTTTGAGAAGACCCTGACACTCGTTGAGATTCTGGGGTGGGGAGGGGAGAGAAGGTGGAAGACTGTGCAGGTGGGGGTGGTGGAGATATATGACATTCCTCGTCGTCCTCATATTGGTCTCCTGAAAGGAGTTGCATAAGATTGATCCACCTCATGTTGACCTAGTGTGGCTGCATCCAGCGGTGTCCAGTGGGGGGGAGGTTGGGCTAAGTAGCACCAATGAGTAGAAACTTGAACCTTTTGTTACAACCAACGTAACAATGGAACACCAACATATAGTTGGAGTTCAACCTGATCTCTGCTCAATGGTGAGACAGAGTATGGCCAATGGAACTAGGTTGGTTGTTGATAGATCACTCTCACAAGAGAAATGATAGTGAAGCGAAGAGTGAAGTGAAGAAGCTGGTGAGAGAAGTGAGCCAGCGGTGAACTCCAAAATACACAGTAGATTGTGTAGGTTCAAGTTAAAAAAGGAATACAAGTGGAGTGCAAATATACTGTATATACTGCCTGCAGTTGGTTTAGGGCAGGTGAGTTGGAGTCTGAATGTAATGTAAGGGGAGGCACTATTGTGAGTGTGAGGTAAGAAACACGTCACATACAAGAAGCATGTGGTGGAACAGGGCAGTGTCCTTGGAGGGAATCAGAAGAGAAAGGATTAATATGGATTGGGAGGAAACAGAACAGAAAAAATAGGATCAAAGGAAGGCAGTGCCTTTGGGGGGGAATTGGTCAGCGAAGCTGTTCTCAAATGCTGTGTCTGGCACTGCATACTCCTGCAAGAAAGTGATAATGTTGTCCCAGAGGGACGATCCCAGGTAGTCCAGAGGAATGATAGGGGGAAAAGATGGGGGGGTGTCACCACTCGTAACACTGCTTTTCAATTTCTTCTTCAAGCCTATTCCATGTATAGAGTATTCCCTTTTCTAGGTGGGAAGTGGTAAAGGTTCCTGCACATGGTCCCTTTATACAAGATAATACAGCAACAATGGCTTTGTACAAGTGTGGGTTAGGCAATGACATGGGTATGGGTAACCTGCATGGGTTACGGATATGGGTACCACTCGGGTATGGGTATGGATAGTGCCATGCCATACCCATACCCTTACCTGTACCCATGCCATGGGTTTATTATCCAATATAGTAATTATGTGGTAAGTCATGGCTCACTTATTGTTTTTTTCAATATACTCACCCAATGCTCAAGTGCTCAAGCTTGCCCTCACCCCCTTCAACCAATAACAAATGGTGCAATACAGACAACAACAAGGAATGATGCAGCTGTCCTCACCCTCAACTTCACCCTCACCTCACCCCCAGTCTTGACCAACAGCGATGAGGATCACCCTCACCCTCACCCTCACCCTCACCCTCCTTGTCCCAGGCCACCCTCAACTGACAACGAGGAACAGTACAATGCATGCAATTGTGTGCATTGTACTGTTCCTCATCTCGTCCTCATCCTTGCCCTCATCTCACCCTCACCTCACCTTCAACTGATGACAAATGACAATGAATAATGATGAACAATGCAATGCACGCATAATTGCATGCATTGCGTTGTTCCTTGTCTCATTCTCACCCTCCCTCATCCTCACCTGCATTCACCTCACCCTCAACCAATGATGATGACAAGGAACAACAAATAATGATGAACAACTTGTCTTCACCCTCCCTCACCCTCACCTCACCCTCAACCAATGGCAATGATGAGGAATGATGCAATGCACATTGCATGTGTTGCATTGTTCCTTGTCTTATCCTCATCCTCACCTTCACCCTTGATGGATGACAATAGATGATGACACTGATGCTGACATCCCCTTCCCTCACCCTCACCTCACCCTCACCTCACCCTCACCCTCACCCTTACCCTCACCCTCACCCTCACCCCCACCCCCAACCAATGACAGTGATGAGGAATGACACAATGCACACAATTGTGTGCATTGCATCATCTCTCATCTTGTCCTTGCCCTCCTCAGCTCACCCTCAGCTCACCCCTGATGAACAATGACACCAATGCCAACATCTGATGATGTCCCCTCCCCTCACCCTCACCCTTGACCAACAACAATGATGAGGAACAGTGCAGCATATACAATTGCATGCATTGTAGCATGCCTTATCCTTGTTCTCATCCTCACCCTCACCTTACCCCAATATCTGTGGGTATACCCACTGCGGTTATCGGTATGGGTCAGCTTTGGCTTACCTGTGCATTTACCCACACCTGCAACCACAGGTGTGGATAAATGGTGGATATGGGTACAGGTAAACCTCTGGATACCTGGGGGTATACCTGTGCCATTGCCTAGTATGGGTTGATAGTGTTGGTGTTGACTGAGATCCATGTCTTCATACTGAGCCACCATTCTTCGAACTTGTTAATTTCTCCACTAAAGGTTCCAGGATCCTGATAGATCTCAACCTTAGATCTGCCAGATCCTCCAGATCCAGCTCCTGATGGCAGTGGTATTGTGGCAATTTGTACATTTGCTTGATCAAGCTCATCTTTGAGATTCTTGGCATAATTGGTAAGCAAACCGAGTTGGGTGCTGATCAAAGCCCATTCTTTGTCTTGAGTGGTTGCATCAAGCAACTGTTGCTGGAAAGCAGTAGAGTTTAACCAAGTTGGATCGAAAGATGCCATGCCAGGCAAGAGAGATGAAGTTAGATTTACAACAAAAGAGACTAGAGACTATACATGAATTCCAATAATAGAGAAATGAAACCTAGTTCTCGTTCTGAGCTCCAAAGGTGAACTGTTCACCAAATATGAAGCCTGGGATCTTGTCAGTGGAGTTAACTTCCCACTGGTCCTGCTGTTCAGGGGTTTCTTCAACAACTTCTTCAATAGCAGCAACTTCCTCTGTAGGGGTTAAGTTGGCTTGTATGACAACAGATGCATTGAAGTTGTAATCTGTGTTGTTGGTCTCACAGTAGTGCTGGTGGAATATATTACCAGTGAATCATCCTGCAATTTCTGTGATTTGGAAGTTGGGGGTGTTGTTAAACACCCAAGTAATCCAATCTGGTGAGTTGGGGTCAGGTTGTGCTCCTAGGCTGTTTTCCCAACTGGTGCCTTGTGTGTTCCAACCATCTTCTTCATCAAGATGGTTGAGCTGAGATTCAGGGGTATCTAGTCCTGGAATGGAGTCTGAATCTTCTTCTGGGTTTTCAATTTTCTTAGTGATGCAGTGATAATGCACAAACTTCTGATCAAGATGAGCAAGAAGCTTTGGGTTGGTGAGGGAGGTAATAAGGAATCTGTCTGATTTTTGGATGTCAATACAAAGGCCCTGACCTTTGTAGGTTGTGTGATATACAAGAAGTGTGGCTAGAGCTGCTACAGTACTAGAGTAGTTAAATACAATAGAGCACAAAGATACTGGTTTATAGAAATTTCTTAGGTTTTCTAGGGGTAGTTCTTTTCTTGAGATGATGCAAAGCCTTCAAGAGTTGCTGATAGGGGGAATTGGGAAGATGGAGTGAGCCTGATTTGCATTTGAGTGATGAGGTAACATGGGATTGGAATTGCCTCTTCTGATCAGAGTTTAATTTCTGATGTTGAGTAACTCTGTCCACATTTAGGGTTCTGAAGTGGTCCACTGTGGAGTGGGATATCCAGGGGTAACCTGGTAGTGGTACTGGATTAGCTCTCTTTGTGCTAAAATGAAAGCTTATTCAAATTGAGGCCTTTCATGGAAAGGGGTGATATAAGGTGACTGGAAGTGTCCTGGGATGTTGTCAACAAGATTCTCAAGTGTCCAGTTGGTTTCTATGTAAGGATTGAATGTATCCTTTCTGATTGGTTCAGACTTGTTCATTGGTGTCTCGGTATGCATAGTATGATCTGGACTGACTTGAGTTGTCTGATCCAGTGTTATAGCTGGTGGAAGTATTAGAGTGGTGTGACCTGCTAGCCCAATTGGTGTCTGAGTTTGCTTCCTAAACTGGAATCCAGCCACTGTTAATCCGAGGTTGATAGGGTGGTGCTGGTACCTCTGGGATTAATGAATCTACTGATGGCAGTGTGACTCAGATAGGAATGGGTTTGTTTCTGAGATTAAAGGGGTGGATAGAAATGCAATGAATGACATGATATACAAGAGTGGAGACAATGTCTGAGTACCTAATATGGAGCATAATGTCTAGGTTCCCTAAGTACTCCTCTGGCTTGAAGACTCAATAGAGTGCAAGGGTAAATAGCAGGGTCCAGGAGATCCCTTGACCAGCAAGGTAGAGGAGGATGGTTGATAGGAGGATGAGGGGAAATGGGTACAGGCTGCACAAGATTCTGTAATCTCCACTCAACTCTCCTTCTGGCCTAATTAACCTGTTCCCAAATTCTAGCCTGTCTCCAGTGCTGGGCTCTCTGCTCAATGCCAAGGAGTATACCCTCTCTAATGATCAAAGAAATTGCTGATGGTACAAGTGCTTGATGTAGAGCAAAATGGAGATCATCCACAGGTGTAGACTGATCGGATGAGGGAAGCAAGGGGGCATGTGTGGTGGCATGGGCAACTGTTCCATGGTGATTAATCACGGGCTCCCAGTTGACTGGTTCCAGGAGCAGAGTTGGTTCTCTTATTGGTGTAGCTGGCCAGTAGATCTCACTGTACGGTGTGTACTATCCTAGGGGCAAGAGGCAGATCAGGGGTGAGTGGGTATAGTAACTACTAAGTGAGGTGCAGTCTCCACTACTACTAGAAAGATCCTCTGCTGTAACCTCTTCTTTCTTCTCCTCTACCTCCAACTGAAGTAGGGGAAGGACAACAGGGGATTTTTCCTTCTTGACTATGATAAACACTAAGTCCAATCAATGGTTAGTATGAGAACTAGAGGGTCAAGTGCAAGGCAGGTCCTACTGATTGTCAACTATAGTACTAGAGCTAGAGCAGGTGGAGTAACAAGGTTCCAAGTGCTTGAGGATGTAGTTTGAGACTAAATGGATCCTCATTAGAAGTCTTGTCCTAATGAAATGACCAACACCCACCAGATGAGTGCCAGCCACCAGAGAGGACAATAAGAGTGAGAGTTGTAGCTGCAGAGGAGATGTTGGGAAATCTTCAAGAGGACAAGACTGGGGAGTCCTCTGGAGAACAACTTTGGCCATTTATACTGTCTAGGAGTTTGTACATGTGTACACTAGATCTGACAATATCCTATGCTACAGGGAGTTAGGACAAGTCATGAGGAGTCATATGGGACAGGGGCATAGGATAGGAGTCATAGATAGTCAGTGTGAGTCAGTGTGAGTCAACGGTGTTCATAAAGAAGATGGAGATGAATACTAAGTCAACATGAGTCCTTGTAAGTCACTTATGGTAGAATAGGTCTAGAAGGGTCTAGGCATAAGGGGTGAGAAAGGGGGAGTCATAGATGATAGGTAGGGACTTGAGTATTTAGTATCTTGGGTGATATGCATAGGGGCTAAAGACAGGGGCTAAATGCAAAAGTCATTCTAGAAAGTCAGGAAAAATAGGTAAAAATAAAGGAAAAATAATGGGGTCTGTAACAGTTATTCCTTTCCCACATGTGAAAGTATCATGGTCTTCCCCAATCCGTCACCTTGGACCATGGTCCACAATTCACTTCACAAGTTATGCAAGAAATCAATAAATTCCTAAACATTTTCACAAAACTCTCCCTTTTTTTCCATCCACAGACTGATGGACAATCCAAGATTGTAAACAAAAAAGTTATGAGATTCCTTCACATGTTCTGCTTTGAGAAGCAAGACACATGGAGTGACTGGCTTGCCATCACACAATTCTCTATAAACTCAAAAATGCATTCCTCAACTAAAAAGTCACCTTTTGAGCTCACATGATCTTATGTGCCATATATGGGAATAGAATCCATTACATCAGACAAGGCACTGGTGGCTAAGATGTTTGCTAGCAGTATGGCAGATGTCATAAAGGATGCAAAAACAAATCTAGAAAATGTGCAAGAGTGCATGAAAAACAACACAAATAAACACCACTCTACAGCACCTGATTATGTTATTGGCCAGCAGGTCTGGCTCTCATGTGAAAATCTATGGCTCACATGAGCATCCCACAAGCTATCCAAGTGATGGCTTGGCCCTTATGAAATCATCAGCCTAGTGTCAAATGCAGTTGAACTGCACCTTCCTCATTTTATGCAAATCCACCCTGTTGTCAACATCTCACAGGTAAAACCTTATTGAAAATGGTTAGACAGTCAGCCCATAAACCACCCAGGACCTGTAATGGTCACTGAAGATTGAGACAATGAATGGGAGATGGAATTACATTGGCAGGGATATGATGAAACAGATTGTACCTGGGAGCTGAGAGAGAATCTCACTAATGCTGGGGGAGCCATATCAGACTTTCACACATCCCACCCTTCTGCCCCACATTCTCTTACCATAGACCCTGCAGATTTCCTTTTACTTTTTGAAAAATGACTGGAGCCATTGACATCACTTTTGAAGAAGCAAACTCCCTTTGATCACCTGGAAATTGATCTTTAGAAAGGGGGTAGTGTTACAGTTCACTTCTAATCATTATCTATTTATCTCTATGACGTCTTTCTTTCTTTTGACTTTAACTTATTTTCATCTTCAAAGTCATGTGACTAGATCACATGATGGGTCACATGACTCATTTTATCACTTGACTTCTCAATGCAGGCTAGGCCATCAGTCATTGTGATACACTCAGAGTTTTCTTGACTCATTGGATGCATTAATTGTTACAGATACATTTTTCATCCTATATCTTTTTCTGATTCACATGACCTTCTCTTATCACATGACCATATTAAGTCAGCACATATGACCATGAGAACCAAGCTTTGCACTGCCTCATTAATCTCCATCAGCACTGCCTTGTTTAATCTCCACTCACACAGCCATACACTGCTGACTTCATCTCCACTCACTGTGCCTCACACAGCTCACTTCATTCCTGCTTGTATCAACAGATACAACCTCTATTCGAGTCACAAGGACTCACTCTTCATTTTTGCTTGTATCCAAGTCATGATGACTAGGACACTATATCAGTACCAATGGGTACCTTACTTTCATTAATGGACTACACCCAAGGCTATGCCTAGGAGTCACCATGACTCACCTACACTCACTTACAGTCACTATGACTCATTACTTTAATATCTGATGCACTTAATACACATACATAGGTACAAACATGTACAAACCCCTGTAGAGTATATAAACCTGCAATGCAGCCCTCCAAGAACTTCAGTCATGTTCTTGTTGGGGTTCCCTCTTACATCTTTTCACTTGTCTCTAAGTCAGTATTGAGTGTTGGAGCTACCCAAGTCTTTATTAGATTTTGAGGTTGCTAACATTAGAACTTGACTATTCATACTTCCATTGCTCTTGGCACTCATATACATGAACCCTAGTGTTAAAGGGAACAAGCCAGACTTGAGGCTAAATGAGTTTATTACTATCATCCTATACTGTTATGCTGCATGTAACATTCCCCACACCAAGCATATGTAAGCAACAGTGTGAAGAGATACTGACAACAGTCTTTATCTGAAGAAGAAAGACAGACAAGCTGTTATATAGGAATTCACCAGTACACTTTCCCTCTGATACCAAGGAAGAAGAGGAACCTAGACCCTCTTGGCTATTACTGAAGACATCAAGATGAAAGCTAGCAGAAATGGCACAAGATGCATGTGTCACAGCTTTAGAAGCACAGTTGGCTGCAGTAACCCAGCAACTACAACAACTTGTCACAAGTGGAGTACAAAGTACCAATACCATCAGGAAAACATTAAATGTCTTAAATGTACTTGGCTCAAGAAAAAAAACTGACTAAGACAAGTGAAGTAACTAAGTAGATTAAGGCTGATAAGATGGGGGCTCTTAGACAGAGCTTAAATTCATGCAGCCATTTTGGGCTGGATGGTACTTAATGTGTCTTAGATCAGTTCATGGGACTTATGCGGTGGGTGAGCATCACAGCAGTGCTTGTGTGGCAGTGCTTGTGTGCAAAAACAAAAGGGAATAGGTTGGCATGATTCGTGTTTGCATGTGAGGGAGACCAGTGGGCAAGTATGGTGCTTGGGGGAGCAGGGGGACAAGGGTGAACAGTGAGGGTGACCACATGGTGGAGAAGGGCAATGGGGGGTGAGCATGGGGTGAGCACAGGGATGAGCATGAATAGCAAGGGTGAGCATGTGAATGGGAAAGGCAACAAGAGGGAACAGGCACAGTGTGAGCACAGGAATGAGGGTAAATGGATGGGCATGCAAGGTTGGTGATGACCTTGAATTGTTTGATGATCTGATGGTCCCCAAACAGTCAGAAACCAAGCCTTGAGTTGCTGCCAGGGAAGGAAATGAGAGTGAGAATCAGCAAAGGGTATGTAGTACAGGAAATTGACACTCAGAGATAAACAAGCAATGATCCAATGATCCTTGAATGGTTGAAAACCAAGCCTTGAGTCACTGCCAGTGGAGGAAGGTGAGGGTGAGAATTGGCAAAGCCATGAAGGGCACATACTACCACAGGAAATCAACACCCATAAAGTATCTTTTAAAAGTGTCAAGGAATGTGTGGGTGAGGCAAGCATGGCCCTCACATGCAAATGCAAAAGTGAATATGTTGTGCATTTCCTTTTATGTCTGTACATGAGGCTTCATTGATGATGCAAGTTAAAATCACTATAACAGTGGCATTAGGGATGAAACTAAAGGCGACAAGACAAGACCAAAGCAGAAAGGAACACAAGGAATAAACAATAACAGAGAAGGGAATTAAAGTGGTGTACAAAGGAATTCCAGCTAGGACAGTGGAGAGTGATGGGGAAGAGACAAATATTGTTACAGATACACTTTTCGCCCATATCTTTTCCTCTCATGTGATCTAAAGATGAGTCACATGCTGCATAGCCACTGCTAATCTCCGCTGTCTGCACAGCCACTTTAATCTCTGTTAGCACTGCCATGCACTGCCTCCTTAATCTCCACTCATATCAATGAATACAACCTTCACTTATTTCTGCCAGCATCAACAGATACTGCCTTCATCAAGTTACAAGAACTACAAACCATGTCATGTACCAATGGATACTGATTCCATATGAACAGGCTATGCCCAAGGCTATACCTTAGAGTTATGATAACTCCTTACATTAACAGTCTACACCCAAGGCTATGTTCACAGGAGTCACAATGACTCATACTTTAATATCCAATGCACCTAATATATGTACATAGGTACATACATGACCAAACACCTGTAGAGTATATAAACCTGCAATGCAGCTCCCAAGAACTTCAGTCAAGTTCTTGCTGGAATTCCCTCTCAAAGCTTTCCTCTCACAAGTCTTACTTGTCTCTAAGTCAGTGTCAAGTGTAGAGCTTCCCAAGTCTGTCTAAGATCTTGAGGTCACCAACAAATATTGCAAAAAAAAAACCCCCCCCTGGAGGCTGAGTAGCGACCAAAGACAGCATTCTGGGTGGGGTTGGGATCTGTGTGGGTGATTAGAGGTGGAGGAATGGCATGACTGCTGTTGACATGAAAAGATAGTAAGAAATAGGACAAAATGAAATGAGAAAAAGAACTACTGAATATGGTGCAGCCTCAGCAGTATGTCATGAGATCATTGAGTTCGTCATTATCATTGTTGCTGGGTGCCTTCAGGTCATCATATTCATCATTGCTTGATGTTCCATGTCCAGGCCTCCATATAGTCTCCTTTGCTAATTGGAGAGAAGCCTTGATGATGCTGTCCCACACCTTTGATGGGATTCTTTCAACACTTTGCAGATAGCACACAGTTTCATGACCCCAGAAATCCTTTTTGAACATCTCACCCGAGATATTTGCCTTTCATTTTTTGTTTGCAGTTGCTTTCTTCTTGCCCTTTCCAGTTGGAGGGACAATTTCAAAGGTGAGTGCCTTATCCCAGAGTAAAACGAATGTTTGTTTCACCTGTAATACTTGTAGTAGTACATACCAAGAGAAATGCTGATGAAAAACATACTGCAATGCTGGCCAACAAAAGCACTGCTTTCGGATAACTGCACTTGTCTTTCAATCCTGTCTTGATTGGGATGTCCATGGTGCCTTGAATGGAATGCATGTGTGCTGCAAATATTTGCAATATAAAGTGGGATTTCCACATCCCTTTATAGTCCTATGGAATGGAGTTAGTATGGGAATCTGACATGGCAGTACATGTCCAATGGTGGTTCTCACCTTCACAGTTTCACTAGTGATATCCTTGAACAAAAAATGGTTACCTTCTAGCCAGAAATTTGCTAGTTTGGATTGTCTTTCAGGAGAGTCAAACACTTCATTAGAATTGATTAGGCTGTAGATCATTGCAATACTCACAGATGTGAATCCTCCCTGCCACTCTGCCATCCTCTGAGTAGCCTGTCACAGTTGTGGGAGTGTGAGCATACACTATGTGAGACAGCACCACACATAACTGAGGAGTACTTATGATGGTATGGATCACATTGTCACTTTGAATTGTTGTGGGAATCTTGTTCTTGTAGATAACATTCCACAGTAGTTGTAATACTTCAACCTCAGATGAGCTCTTGGTATCCCAGCACATATTCAGCATTCCATTCCACTTCATGTAAGTCAGAATTAAGATACCACACCATTTGTTGTTGATCATTGCACCCTGGGGAAGGTGGGAGTTGTTGTACTTCATCTTTCTTGTAGAACATTTGATGCCTTGGACCAAGGAAGGCTTCATGTGTGAATGCTTTGAGGAAGGTGCTTCACCATGATTAGCAGCTTCACTCTAAATACAATGGTTTTTGTGAATCTGGAATCACTATAACTAGGTCACTTACTGTCATTGCCTGTTTTTGACCTGCAAGTGCAGTGGTGGCCACAAGAGGAGCATTGATGATTATCAGGTCATCAGCCAAGCCAGAGAGGTCAAATGTAATGACTGTGGGAAGATCAATGGGCTCAGCTTTGACAAGCATGGGAGCAATGGTTGATTTCTGGGTGAATGGAGGCTGGCTGTAATCAATACTTTTATCCTAAGTTGGATCATAGTTATGTATCTCATAAGGCTGGTTGTAATTGATGCTTTTATTTATTGGGTCATCATCCAAGTCAGAGAGGGCAAATGTGATGTTCATAGGAAGATTGATGGGCTCAGCTTTGACAGGCATGGAAGCAACAGTTGGTTTCTGGGTGAATGGAGGCTGGCTGTAATCAATACTTTTATCCTAAGTTGGATCATAGTTATGTATCTCATACAGTATTATTGTAGCGTAATTACATACCTTCAACCAAGCTATCTGCAAATCAAGTGGGAGAGACTTGCACAAGTTGGAGAGTGAGTGTGCAGCTTTGCATTCCACAGTATCATCATCATCCAATAGAACTGCAGGAAATTCATTTTCAGTTGGCAAGCAACTTGTAGGGTGTTGGGGAGCAGAAGAGCAAGCCATTGTCAATGTCACTGCCAGGTTGAAGAATGAAGAAATGCACATGCTGCTGGCAATGTTTGAAGAACTTATGATTTGTTGTGATGACCATTTTGGCTTGGAGTCATTTGTGTCCAAAGAGTTGGTGATCCACTGGTTCATATAACCCAGAAACGCTTCTTTGGGATCATCATCCTGACATTTGCTAATAAGATCCCAGAAAAAAAGTGTGGGTTTGGTCAATAATAATATAATGAACATTAAAGGAAAGAAGTACCAATTTGTTATCTTCAAGTTTCCTAATCCATCAGACTCTGTCCCAGAACCAGCCTTGCAAGCTTCTTGACACAAGGTGTGTACCACATCATGATGCATTGTTTTTCTTGGTTCCTTCCTTGGCCACAGCTCCTCACCTTCTCCTCCTGCATCCATTGTCATCACTGCAGCTACTGAACCATTGACCCCCATGGTATCATTGGCAGCTTCTTCATCCTTCATTTGATCCAATGCCTTTGATGGTGTTGTGAGTGCACTTGAGCAATCACTGGCAGGACTCAACAAGACTAACACTAAAGCTTCAAAGCAGTATAGAAAGGAGGAGAGTAGAGATAAGAGGCAATGTCTTCCTTAAAGCACTTGTAAGGATATAGATCGCAAGGCACAAATGGATTAGACTGGGGAGTCCAGTCGACTACAGCTACTTTATATATGTTACAGGTGGGTGCACGGACCATAGGGTCCATGGGAAGAACTACTGGTAATAGATAAATGAAAGAAGATGTCGTGAGAGGAAGAAGATGATGATGGGAAGAAAGAAGCGGAAATTAATAAGGCGTGTGTGCAGCATGTTTGTCTAGATCATAGGTCACATGTAGTTTCCTACGGTCAGGTGCACATCATGTGACTTCGAAGTCTGAAGGGTGTAAAGTAAGTG
>JBBPQV010000632.1:0-17364 GCA_038092675.1 Boletus rufocinnamomeus | reverse complement strand
AATTTGCCGCAGTGCGACATGCACGTGCGCTCGAAGTGATCAAGCTCACGAAAGGCCTTTTGTCGATCGTGGGCATGAAGTATCGAGAGAGAATGTATTGGTGGTGCCCGATTGACTCTGCAACGCTCCGGGCCTGGGCGTTGTGGGTGCTCGGAAGTATCCCGTTCCTTCAGAGTAAGATGGCATGGGACCTGAGTGGGTTAGGCAGGAGGTAGGAGAAGTACTAGTAGGAAGAGACTTGAAAATATATTCCGTACAGCCAACATTATGGATTTTCGATGAACCCTCTGGCTTTTCCGCTATATTATTTCTGCAGTATATTACAGAGTACGATTTCAACTTGTACGACATTGTTGTTCGTACGTAGATGCAGTGGTCTCCTAGCTCTCGGTTCTCCGATTTGCGTGCAGAGGCTGCAGCCCTATAGTGGTACTCACGAATCTCACCAGCAAGAAAACCGTGTTCCTTGGCATAGTAGGTTGGCGAGGGTTGCTGGTGCAGCCATGCAGGGATATGAAATCCCCCCAATCCACCAGGGGAATTAAATAAAAACAATTTGTCTAGTAACATATCAGACGAACATGGACTGGTCACCGGTCAGGTCTGTGCGAACAATGTTTGCGACAATTATGCCATGTCTCAGGCACAGTGTACCACCATCAACCAGTGGACTCGCCTTTCGCCACTTGATCATTCAATTCCAGTTCGAATAGGCACAGCATTCAAAATCTGACTTGTGCATTCGGATCATCACCTTGCTTGCAAGGTCATTTGCACAGTGCGTTCGGGTGTCAATCGTAAACATGCAC
This sequence comes from Boletus rufocinnamomeus, assembly GCA_038092675.1. Taxonomy (NCBI): domain Eukaryota; kingdom Fungi; phylum Basidiomycota; class Agaricomycetes; order Boletales; family Boletaceae; genus Boletus; species Boletus rufocinnamomeus. The sequence goes on along the minus strand of JBBPQV010000632.1, from coordinate 16,555 downwards.
AACTTTATAACGTAAAATTTCCTTCTGTGGTCGTTTTCTTTCCGGTTCATCCGTTTTCATCCGTGGACAGTAACGTCATATACTAACTGTACTAGGTGCTAGAGACTGGGACCATATCCTCCCTTTATGAATGTGTCTCTCATTTTCCTCGCTAGTGCCTGTAAGCGTTTGTCTTCTTCTCTCAGTGCTTCAGAGGGATGCCGTGTGAATAATTTGTCTTCGAAATCGCGCAGTAATCGAATGGCGGAACGCTGCTGTCCACGCGAAAGAGCGACATACACATTGAAAGGCGTCAATCCAAAACTTGTGGTCTTCCCTATATCAATCACAACATAGGGTAGGGTCTGGCCTTGAGATTTAAAGTCGGTGAATGCGTATGCAAGCATGATTGGTCCAAGCCACACCTGAATAGAAAACACGTATCATTAGCTTTTTCACCAGTGTTCACTCCGTGTTACTTCGTAGTAACCATGTATTATTAGCCATTCAATAGCTGCTAAAATCGCAAGCAAGGTCTTAGGCGGCAATCGCCGCCACCTAGTATACAAGCTCTACGCGGCCGTCGTCCCTACATACACGCAACGGTGGCATCATATTGTATTTCCAGTGATTCTCGAAGCTGTTAGAGATCCCGGGCAAATGCATCCTAGTGGCGGGGACGCCTTTCACAGCGCCCTGCCACCCTGAGCATCATGCGCCCACAACGGGGCCCGTCGATAGGTCTTCCACCGGAATGCCATATAGGAATCCACGCTTGTACTGTGTCTCTTCAAAGCGTTTGAGAAAAGCAGAAAAGGCATCGAGTGAGTCGACGTCCTTGGTCATGTTTTTCCTTGTGTAATTGTACACCAGCTCCTCGTATTTAGAGATCCGAAAACGGCGACTTTGATGCCAGGTTTTTCCAATGCGATAATCGGCCGAAAGGGATCCCTGAGACGGCTCACACTGAAAGCTTCGTCAGGACCATGGTCGACGGCGCGTCCTGAGTGATGTGCCTTGCGAGACATCTCTCCACGTTCAAGTTGTTCATCTGATAAACGACGAAACGGGGAGCCGGAGTTAGTCTCCCCAAACCGGACCTAAAACATCGAAATCAAGATAAGTCGGGGTCATCTTGACGAACTACGTCAGTACCTGTTACCTTCGAATCGAAAGTTGGACCGTCACTTCGGTGCATCGAACTGGAGCAAGGTAAGCCGCATGAATGGTATCATAAGAAGGAAGACCGTTTACCTTCGTGTATAAGACCAAGGTGATGACACTCGTCTAGATCTGGTATGTCCTGTCCAGTCGCATACAACAGTCCACTGTGCTCCACAATGTTAGACTGGCCACAAGGATCGTCGCCTCACGCTTGGTTGCACTGAGCATAAATACAATGAATACCACCGTATGTGTGGATTTGCTAACCGCTGCAACAATTTCGCTCAAATGAGCGGGATTAATCCGATACTGCTCAACCCCAGAGGAAGACTCCTTCGATTTTTGGATTAAAAAAGCTACACACTGCCAAGACCACCGAAAATACGGAAGACAAAACATGCCCGTCAATCGACCAACCAAACATTTTTCGAAACCAGACAGCAAAGAAACACAACTACGGGGCGTGAGCGATTCGCGCAAGACGTCGCCTAGTTGAAGTTCATCGGAGAACAACCAAAATTGATGAAGCCGGTCTGGATCACGAAAGACGAAACTTGAGAAGTAACAAAGGCGGAGACAAGGTCCCAGACTTACATAGTTATTGTTCGAACAGCATACCGGCTGTTGCTGACAAGCGGCACCCTCTCCCGCACCATAAATGTTGAAGGGAGTGCAGTCGATCCCGACGGTGTCTGCTGGGTTGTACGAGTAGGAGAGTATGTCAAGAATGCTCGAGATATCAGTTGCCTTTGGGGGCGTAAGTGAGAGGCACGAGTGATAATTAATCGATGGAAACCTACGTTGAAGACGCTATTGCAGCACTTGATCTCGCCGGTGTCGCACTGGCTGTTGGTGTTTTCACGGCGGGTATGCATACGCCGTTCCATGCGCGCGCTGGCGGCGACGGCAATGGCAATGGCGAGGAAGGCAGAGATACGAGGGAACATGGCTAAGGCGAGGAGGGGGAAGTGGGGGTTGGTGTATTTGGGCGTCGGGGAAGGCGTATTTATGTTGTCGGTGGCGACATGGCTCGGAAAGGAAATGATTCGCGATAGCATGACTTGAACATACATGCTGTCGGGCATTTTGAAGGTGACGTATGTTGTGCGTTGATCCGACGTGTGGCATCCTTTGGCATCCCTTGGAGTTGTCGTCAGATTGACTCGCACTAGGTTCGAGGCAACCCATACCTCCACTGATCCGCCGATTCCTAATTGGACGTTTTTGCTAGGTTTGATAGCCTGGATCGGTGATGATTTGGCGGTCGACGCGTGAAGCTTCACTTAGAAGACATATTCCTTGCTACATAAATTTAGTGAGGTCGCACCGACGATTCAAGTGCCGTGCTCATCGCAGAGGACAATGCATCCAGAGATTGACAGATCGGAACTTTGGCGCACGCATATATGCAGCCTAAAGTAGTAGATCTTGTGGGCCAAGCGCTAATTGGCAACGGAATATCATTTGCCCTCTTCTTCACGTTCATAGTAGTGCTCACTGAGACCACGAGCATCACGCACATAGAATAACCCTATTTGGCTGGCGTTACGGATAACAGATGATGCGTACAAGTCAATACAGAAAGCACTTTGCGAGCCTGTGGTGACATCTGTCAGCGTACTGCATCGATCAATCCACGACGAGGTCGGTCTTCAAGACAAAAACTTACATGAACACCATCACCTGGGAGAAGTATTTCATCGTCTGTCCGACTATCATCGATTGCGAATCAAATACGGTCGTGTCATTTCACTTTCCACCCTGCAAACATTTCACGACGCGCTCTTTGACGAGCCCTGAGCTTGCCCTTGAAGCTTTGCTTGCATCACATTAACCAAGTAGTTCATGTTGTCCTGCTTCTTTTGTATGGTATCCGATAGCGTCTCAAGATTCGTGTGGATAAAGTCCACTTTTGTTTTGTAATATTTTGTCGCTTCTGCGCGTGTCTGAAACTCGTCAATAACAGAAACCCAGCTTCAACTGGTATACAATCACCTTTTTCACGTAGTAGCCTGTACCGACATCAACGATAACGTGCTCCGTGTCACTCAGCTTGCCAGGGACGTAGAGGGAGTTAGTCAGAGGAACCAAGATGGTCGTGCCTAATCAATCGCCAACGTCGATCTACCACTTACCACGGACGAATTAAGCCAACTTACCTGCGTTCTTTGGTTTGACTTCGCCAACGTTCTCGAGGCAAGACTTGAATTTCGACTGGGCCTGCTTGAGTTGGGCAAAGGAACTGGTCAGGTGATTCAATTCCTGGGTGTGGTTTTCAGAATCGGTTGGGTGAACTAGAAATAAAAGTGGAAAAAATACATCTTCTAGCTGCCGTCGCACGTCAGCGAGCTGTTGTATGTCCAAGTCAGCAACGTTGATTTGTTGAGGTTGCGAGGAGGCCATGGTGATGCTAATAGTAATAGAACAGAAGCGATCGAACGTGACTAATCTCCCAATCTCACTTGCGTGACTATCGTGTGACATTTAACCCCTATCTACTACGCTCCATTGCAACCTCCGGTGATTTTTTGTTGGCGCGGACAGGCTGTGAAAGTTACTGATTGATCAATGTCCAGCTACTCCCTGGACTTGGTTCTGTAGCGTTCGGATGAATTGATGTACAAAGTAATAGATACAGTTATAACGAGCGCATTCACCATCCACACAATGAGCCCTGGATTCAGAGAATTGAAAAGCACATACGGGATATGCATCTCTGTTTTCGGCGCATTAATGTGCTGTAGGGCCGCTTTATGGGCTTACAATTGTACTCGTGGCTAGTCACTGAAGACCTATTTCTAGCGTTCCGAGTCGGCTGACCCGATATGCATCATGAACAGTGTCACTTTTCATGGTTGTCCGCACCGTCCTGCACGACGGTACTGCCAAGGTTTAAAATTTAGTTATGATGTGCTCATGCATGATGCATCAACCCCCGTTGCTTCGACAGACGAGATTTTATCGCAAGATCGCACGAACAGTGTGTTCTGCGGGAAATAGGGTCGTCAGTGTCGCTTGTCCCGTTGTGCAACACTCGTTGAATTTTGTGACCGAGCTTCATTGGCCCTTGGAGAATCCAAGGGGACCATACCAGCTGGTGATCAATCCGGGAAGGGTGGGTCACTCCACTAGACCGATGCTGAGCAAAAGGGGCACGAAAACCTATATATGTGTCAGCTTGCCTTGTTAAAAAAACGAACAAAATCCATTCCTTCCAAGGGTTCTCTCTCTCTTGTGCCCGTGGAACAATGGAACTTGCGAATTAGGTGACTCCGGCGGCTGGTTGAAAAAGGAGCTAATTCAACGTATTTAGACCGTGAGAGGCGTGTCCATCACGGACATTGCCTCCACGACGTTGATTGCAGGCCCACTGCATGCTGCGTGCTGGCAACAGCAGTCCGCAGTTATCAATAAGACCATGGAAAACGTCGACCAAAGAGTGCGCGTACCACAGGACATAGGTATGCTCCAATTCTTTACAATTATTCGAGCGCTCAACAAGCTTGGGGTTCCCTCTATAGTTTCGATATTCCATGCTTCTTTCCATCCGACCAAGGGTAATGTGGTTGATTGGTGCTTGAAGGGAAGCGATGGTAAGTAGTGTCGATTTGGACTCGAGTTTGTTCTCAAATACCTTGTAGATCTCCAGCTTGATGGTGTCGAGTTCAGTACCCTCCCCAGCGGTCTGCATCTGGTTGACCATGACGTTGTGTACGTTCAACTCAGGCCCTGTTACCTTGTCTATATTCACAGAAATCACCCTCAGTTACTTCACAAAAGACAGTCACCCCGGTGTCTGTGTCTTCCGCCGGCGGAAAACTACGGAACACGGACAGCGTGGATTCCGACTTTCTTCACTTGGTATACTACTCGCGAATTCAGCTAGACCAAGACCCTGGAGACACGTGGATGCCCTCAAGACACTCGTTGATACTATTTATTCGTCTTTGGAAAGCCGAGGCGTGCTAGAACCCGTTGAATCAGATTGGGAGCCTGCGCAAGCTTTCTTCGAGGAACGCAAGGTTCGAAGGGTGGATCTTGGCGGAGCTGGGGAGTGGCATGGATGGAGTCACGAGCTAGATAACGTGAGATGGGACGTTGTCGAGTGCCGCTCTGCATACTAATGGATGTTTTTCATCTAGCCTGACGTCGGCTATTCCCCATCTCAACCAACTCTCCACCTCCCACACTTACTGCGTATATTGGGCCCGTCTGTGCTCACTCTGTACAAACACGTTCTTGGACGACGACGTATTCTAATCTATACGTTGCCGCCAGTAGAAGCTGCCTGCATTCTCTGTCAGGTGGCCGCCGACATCTGCTTTGAAGCCCAGCTAGATCCGTCGTTGCTCATCTCAGAAGGGACTGAAGATCCCTCGTCATGGACCCGCACACGACTCAAGGGTAAATCGAAAGAAGGCATCAAGGTCCTCGGGATGGTTACTCTCAGTGATCTGGATAAGATGCACCACGAAGGAAAAACAGGTCGTGGGTGGATCGCATGCACGACAGATGCAATTTTCCTCGAAAAACCGTCATATTATGACCTTGTGATTGACTTGACGACTTCGACGCCCTCACGAACGTCGAGACCGACGTTGTATTTATCTAAACCGATTCAACAAACGACCGCCAAAGGTCCTACCCATCGTCTTTCTCTTGTACGATTCACCTGGAGCGATGTAAAATTGGTGCGTTTATCATTACTCACCCTGCTGTTCGCTGTGCTAATTGCCCTCCAGTGGAACGAATTGGACCGAATCCTACGATTGGAGGGAAGCGACTGTTTATATGATTGTTGCCAGCTCTCCTCCGAGGTCGATCCCAAAGCAAAACCGGTATCCCCTTGGACGGATGCATGGCAATTGTACGAAGATGTCTGCCTTGTCTGTGCTGGTCTCTGGATTGGATCCTGGCGGGGCAATTCATCAGCGTCTTACTCCACGGGGAATAACGGCTCGATCACTGACTGGGGAAGGGTTCGGCTGGACGGAGATGACGACCTGAGTTTGGGCGGAGCCTATATGAGAAACGTTGGAATGGGGATCGAAGGACGGCCGAGTGCAAGCTCAAGTCCGAATGTCAAGGGCATGCGGAGATCTGGCGGGATGTCCTTGGTCAGCGGTCATACCAACGGACCCTCGTCTTCTTCTTCCAGTGGCGTTCAGCGACGCCAAGCCTCTTCAAGTTCCGGTTTCACGTCTATTTCGATGCCGAGGCTGAGTGGGCCCGAATCGGGTGGGGATGCGGAACAGGCACTGTACGAGCGAAGAGAACGGCAACTATTGACGACGCTGGCGTTGTTGCAGACGTTCCACGCTAACACGTGTTTCCAGCTCTCACGCTTGGCAAGCTTGATCCCCACATCGTCCATGACGCTCGTAGATGCGTCTTCGTCCGGGACACCGCCGGACGCGGAGGTGATATACATTACACCCAAAGAAATTCTGTCGTTTGAACTTGGGCCACTCAGCTCGTTGGACGGTCGGTATCTCGAGTGGCTCGCAGATGAATACGGAGGGGGTGCATGTTTCGTCGTGAAGAGGGGGTGGAAGGACCTGTTTGGCGTCTTGTTTGGGTTCAGTTAAACATACCACGCCCGTCGTCGTCAGACTTTATACAGCCGCCGAATTGAAGTTGGTGACTTGCCCCACCTTGTTCTCTGAAACTTCCAACGTATTCGGATGTCGTTAGATACGTATGTATGTACTTATACCTCGTGCACGTAGACAGTGTATATATTGCTAGCTGTTTGTTGATAATAGATCTCGTATCGTTTGTAAGCTCTTTTTATCGAGGACGTGAAAGAGGTCGATTCGGGGTTTCGTGGCATGCAGATGCTTTCTGTTACACTTACTATAGCCTGCCCACGGACAGCCCGACTTCACTCCAGTGCACAACCACATATCTGGTACGGGTGCAGTGTAGCTGCCGGTTTGCAAATCTCACATCGTAACCCGCGGTGTGCACTGTGCACCCGTGCTATACCCTAAAATTTCATACGCAAGCCTATATGTGCGAAGGCCACCGCCATATTCATGGTTTGTGACATTTCCCTCGCCTCTCGTCATGGCGTGACTCATTCAAATATTGCCTGGCCAGGCCTAGAATGAAACAGGGTAGCCTCTGTTACTTTCGCCACTCGATCTCCAACTTCTCATGTTTCAAAGGTCCCGATCTCTATTTAAGAACTGATGCTGGAATAACAAACTCCCTCATGGCTCATGGTCCCCCAGATCCACCAATCCATATTGTCGATTATTAATTTACGCCGTACAATCGTTCTGGAACTTGTCGTGCCGCGCAAGTGCCAAGGAGCGCGAGCGGTGGTGGGAACGCTGATCGGACACAAATACATTTACAGACGTCGGAGGCTTCGCAACCGCACATCACCGTACGATGTTCAATCTCCATCCCCACGCCGCGAAGGAACCTGATGATATTTCCCGGACGGCGATCCCGCCACCGAAGAATGACCGCGATGGTCTCGTAGACATGGACAGCCCGCGTAAACCGCACGTATCATGTCCGGAACATAACTATAGGACACGGTTCTATGGGTACAATCGGGGGTTGTGTCCACCAATCGCAAACCTTGCATGTTCATCGTTTACAGTCACATTTCACACCACGGGCCGGGATTGACCACTTGCACATCAAAACATACCATATTCGAAACTACACAACCAATTGTCACAAGAGCACTACATGTGATACGCGAAAAGAGCGGCCCTAACGTTCCGTCACGTTCGTATGGCTCGACCACTGGCACTTCGCCTTTGCTTACCCAAATTTCAGATAATGATATACGGACGAATAGAGGTACTTGCATCGTTTAATGCTATTCCAGTGCATATAATGATTCAAACGTTCGAATTTCGTTTTATCAGCTCCATCTCCGTTGTAAGTCGTCCTTTCCATTTCTAAACGCGATCTCTGGATGACCGTTTGCAACCCCAGGTGAGTCAATGCGTCAATCATCATTGTACCGTAATGGTCCGATGGCTCTCCAGGGGGCGTCGTCCGGAAGTACTAAAGTTCCAAAGTTCGCATTTCGTTTCATCGGCGCTTTATTTCTGTTGTAAGTCATCCCCCCCAATTAATGCAATCTCTGAATCACCGTTAGCAATCCCACTGGAAGGTAAATCAATATGCCTTCCGGGGTCAACATAACCACCCTTTGGCTCCCCAAAGACCCCTGGGGTGTCGTCCAAAGGTACCATAGCGACTTGAACGTCGAGAGAAGCGTTTGCGCGCGGGAAGATGATGTTGACGCAAAGGAGCTTTCTCCCGTTATTCTCGACTTCAAGAAACTGATCGAGGAGGACGTCGAGATATCCAGAGCCTTCCACGAGATGTTCGACCAGGCTCGTCCTAACCCGGACTCTGGCCAGCTCTTGGTAAGCGGCTAGCGTGGCAATCATCGATCATATTCACGCCGTTGATAGTTGATTGTTTTTCGTCGGAGGTTAGATCACGAACTACATGAAGCTCCTCACTGCTCTCGACAGGGCCGTCACGATGGCGCCGACCTTCAGCTACACTAGCCCTCTTGTGAGCGGTGTGCCGATGTACGGCGTCCTTGCTCCATTCTGCAACACTCCAGCTGGCTTCCGCATGTTTACTAATTCCAAAGTGAACACAATTTTCCGCAAGATTTTTGAGCAGTGGACCAGGTTCCTCGTCTCTCCAGCGTCATGCGACGTCTTGGTCTCCACAGATGGCGGCTGGTTCAACCCCGATGCGCTACAAGCACAGGGTGATCGCCTTGGCATGCCTTTTACGCAGGCGTGGATATGCTATCCCGACCAGCCTCACATGGGCTTCACCTCCTGGGACGACTTCTTCAGACGTTTCAGAGAAGGTGTCCGTCCCACCTTTGCGCCAGACAACCCCGAGTTCATCAATGTTGCCTGTGAGGCAATCACATACCGAATTGCCAGAAATGTACGCGCTACGGACGAGTTCTGGCTCAAGGAGATGCCCTATTCCTTGTATGATATCCTCGACTACGACCCGCTCGCGTCCCAACTGGTCGGTGGTACCGTCTTCCAGGGCATCCTCAGCTCACTGGACTATCACCGCTGGCACAGCCCCGTCCAAGGACGCGTTGTGAGGACGTATGTCGTCCCCGGCATGTACTACGCCGCTCGTCTAGATGATGATTCGGACCCAGACGTCATTTCTCGTTCTTAAGCCTATCTCACCGCCATCTGCACGCGCGCAGTCATCTTTATCCAGTCTGACAACCCACATATCGGTTTGATGTGTTTCGTTGGAGTCGGACTTGGAGAAATTTCGACGACTCAGATCGACGTGAGGGCAGGGGATCAAGTCAGGAAGGGGGACGAGCTCGGGTCTTTCCACTTTGGCGGGTCGACGCACTTGTTGATGTTCCGACCGGAGACTGAGTTGAGTTTGTTGCCTGGTCCTGAGAATCCGAACTCGGCGAGAAAGGTTGGTACGTTGTTGTTTCGTGTGGAAAACGATTCCTCTGTCGTCTATGGCGACGGGGCGGAGTGATGAGGAGATATAGGACTGCCACGTAGTATGCATCGCGCGTACGGCGGTCGGTATCATTGATGTGTGTTAGATTTTATTTATTCATTCATCCATTCATTCATTTATTTACTATTGCAGGCAGTCAATTATATGGGTCAACCGATATCCTTTCCGGCTGGTCTGGGAAAGAGATTTCTGGGTATTCTAGGCTACGGTTTTTCTCGTGACGTACACCTCGATCCTGGTTAATTGTGTTTTTGTACCCTCATGTCGACCGCCTTTTACGGTATCACATGCATGTAAACGTGTCAGTGTTGTTCATTCTAAAGCGCATTGCAATCATGGAACAACGTGCATTCTTACCACTCGGACAGATTTTGTATGATGTCCAATAAGTCCCATGCCAGTGCTTCTTGTACCTTTTCGTCAGCTTATTACTCTTCGTTGCAGCTATCTGAACGCCGATCTCTTGCGCATGAAGGCCTTTGTAAATCAAATTATGAACAAGGTTATAAGTATCAGACCGTCGACGACCGTCACGGTAAGGTATTCGGAGGGCCGCGGAAGTGGTGACGAATTTTCGGGCGCAGACCGGTCCACAAGTCATTAGAGAATACGTCCGCTTGATGGGTTTTGACGATAGAGAGCACTGTACTAGTTGACCTAATCTATATTATTTACCGTGCATCTATTCGTTTCCGTCTCCGTCTCTTATGACGTGGTGTTGCTCGCATATCAACGACCAGGTTCGAAGCAGTGTCCGAGTCCTTGAAAGTCATTGACTCATATATATAGCAATTAATAATTGCCAGTGTACAACCCCCAGGTTGCTGTTTCCGAACATGCTTGAAATACGGATAATGAGGTACAAGCCAGTCGTAAAATAGGATAGTCGGCGGGTGGTATACGTCTCTGAAAGACATAGCATCAACTGCCAGGGACGCTAGTAGCTGGGTTGCTCGGTCGTGGGATGCTGCAGCAGCGGAACCGGAGCAGATTATTTGTCAGACAACCCAACAGCCAGAGACCAACGACGATATGCATCGTACGCATATTGTGCTTCATCGAGGTACACATTGAGTTGCTTCTGGAGTTTCGCATCACGAAACGTCGGAAGGGTTGGCGCGAAGGAGATCTCCGTTTCGTGGACAATGCGGTCAGCGATTCTCGTCTTCCAGGCCGTCCAAAGGTCCCTTTGGTCAGGAATGAGGGTGTCCAGCACGCCTCTCACGTCAATGTCCCTGACAGGACGCCGGACTCCGTGACAAAGCACGAGACACTGGAACGTCGCAGCGGCAGTAGGGGTCTTGAACCGCCATTTCTGCACCGGTGGCTTGCCAAGGACGCCGAGGAATTTCGTCGTCCGGACAGGATAGTTCTGAGATGGGACTGATAGGATAAATGCAAAGCACCAAAGAGGGACCATGTCCATGATCAGCTGCAGCTCGTTGTACACACTGTAGTCGTGGATGTATAAGAACCACGAAACCAATATGGGAGCAACCCTGGCTACCGATCTTACAATTTCTGCAGTGAGTTCCGCAATACGTTGTACCTTCTTCTTCAGAAAGTCACTGTCAGGCCACCTCGAAGCTCGTTGCAATAGTCCCCGTGACGTGATCACCACGAAGAAACTGACCCAGACGGGTTGTCCTATGACTTGAGACAAGGGCGAGGTAAATGATGGACGAATGAGCCGCCACACAGGCAGTATTGCCATTAGATAGAGCAATCCTTGGAACCATCCCTCTAACAATAGATCAACAACAAATTTCCACACTGAAATTTGGAGGAGATCCGTAACTGGATATGAAAAGTGGAATCCCTTCAGTGTGATTGCTTCCACCAGGTTCTCGGTGCCCCTCAGTACGACACTGAACTCCTCGTCCAACAACAACGCACATGCTGGGGTTGAGGTATGGTGTCTTTCTGATGGCGGAAGGAGGGTGAGTGTGCCATCTCCAAACATTGAAATAAATGTCAACGTTTCGATCATTCTTAGGAGGGCAGAGGAGGACATGACCCAAGATAGAGCGAGTAGGATCTCCATGATCTCCACGAGAAAAAGCATAGACGCAAGACCATAGACATCGGCTTCTGTACTGTATCTTCCCTCGGCGATGTCCAGCGGAACTGCATTCAAGTCTATCATGGCAACAGTCCAAGGATGCGAAGTCGCTGACAAGGATACGTCTGGCCCGAACCCGTCCTGTGGTAGATCTCTGCTGTGATCCAGAAGCCGTTTTGCTAGACGACATGACGGGCGTTTCGTGGGACTTGACATTGGTAAAATGACCTCGGGTCCTGATTGTCTTCCATCCCGGAGAGAACGGACAAGCGAGCAAAAGTTGAGGAATATGGTTGCGAACTGAGAAGGGTGGCAGAAAACCTCCCATAACCGAAGGAAGGGGCGCTTGGCTTGAGAAGCGGGTTTCCCAGAAAGAAAATCGCGTCGCACTCGTGTGATGAACAGCTGAAAGGATCGACAAAGACTTTGAGAAGTATTAATCATGTCTTGCCGATGTGGGATTTCGTCTGGTAAGCTGTCGAGAACTTCAACAATGTTGGATTCAAAGGCCTCAAACATGGCTGATAGCTGCGAGTCACTTGTATTCAATACGGTGGAAGGAGGGGAATTCCGTGCCGTGAGCCAAGTCTTGTATTTCTTGACCGCTAGTGAAACAAATGCATACGAGCATTGGAGAAGACTTTTGAAAGCTTTCATCAAATCATCCAAATTCCAGATTCGATCCGGTAGACTGTGGAGAGCCTCGACAGCAGCTTCATAGGCGGCTTCACTGATTACAGAGGGGATAATTTCAACCTTCTGAACAAGAACAGCTGACGCATCCACGTCATTCGCACCCGGCTGAGCAGAAATGGAGGAATTCCGTTTTACAAACACAGCCATGTGATTCTCTAGCACTCCTGAGACGAATTGAAATGAGGCTAGAACCGCAATAATAGGGATAAAAATCAAGTCTCCCCAGGTCTTGATTAGGTCTTGTCCGATATCGAAAGCTTCGATGACGGCTTCAAATGCAGCTGCGCGGACGGCATATCGAGAAAGCGTTGAGCACTCTAGGAACGGTCGATGAGTTGGAGTCGCGTGCATGTACTGCAGTCACGGAAATGCCAGAGACATTCTGTTCCATGAAATGACAAGGTGAGAGGCGTTGCAGATGTCTGTTGAACTGTGAGCAACCCAGAGGAGATGGTTCGTTTAACGCGACATATGTACCTGCGAGCGGACTCACTCGAGGGAAATGGATGGGTAGGACACGCGTGCAGGAGTCGAGCCTGCAATTCGGTTCACGTGCAAATAGACTCAAATGTTACATAAATCCAAGTGGAGACTTTGCATGGATGCTGTCGGTGCACTTTTCTTTCCTACTAGGTGTCCAAACACAAAGAATTCATTCGGGTTCTTGTCTTACAATCCACCACACTTGTCCCCGCTTGAATTTCGACATCTAACTTTCAACAAGTCAGGGTATACGACATATCTATCAGAGTATCCAGGTATAAAAAAAGAACGTCAAAAGGGGGGGGAAAACAAAACCAATACGTTCGTGGTACGATCGATCCCTCCCCCCTCCCCATGATAAGTCGATAATTGGGCCAGCATCCGAGCAAGACCTGAAGAAGACAAATACACAAAAGAAAGGAGAGTCGTCGCAATCGTGAGATTTCATAAACTAGGCCCAAACGTTGACAGGCAGGTCGGATATTCAAAGGCACCAAAACGTTCCCGCGCGTGCCAGATCGCCCTTGTTCGTTCCCCGCCAACTTGCATGCATGCATCATGCTCGAACGGCTTTCCAAAACGATGCATACCTGCCACGTTCAACACCACCAACGCGTCACGCGACCGAAAAGACGACAAGTCGATAATACACTCACATGTTGACCATGTCCAACGCCGTTTCCGGTCCTTTTCGTATACTAATCGGCGCAACGACGAACCCGTGTTTCCTAAATCTATATATGCGCGCGCGCGCAAGATTCATATCAGAACGTGGACGGGCACGCGTCAAAACGGCTAGTCACGACCACTCACACTTCCTGATACCACGGCTGTCTCGCCGCCGACCGCCAGAGGACGAACCCACCCGGAGAAAGCACCCTCGCGAGCTCGGATACTTCGTCTTCGACGTCATCGGACCCAGGCGCGAACCAGTCCAAGTGGTCCATGATGACGGCACGCGTGAGCGAGGCCGTCGCGAGGCCACGGAGGACGCTAAAACCCCAAAGAATGAGCGTGTCTCATCGTAAACACGATCTACTGACAGCGCTTACTTGAATATCGAATCAGTGTGCAAACGGAACGCCTCTGTCGTCTTGGCTTTGTCGGCTCTGAGTTTATCAAATCCGGCGCGTGTGAGATAGGATGGGCAGGAGGTGGGGGTATAGCGGCCAGTCAGGCACTGCGAAAGAAGGCACAGGATGGCATGAGAAAACACGTGAAAGTGGCCATCACCGAGTTCTTCAGGAACGCACCAGAGGGTAAAAGTACGCGCCGTCTCTGAACAGGTATGTAGACGGAATAGGATCCAACGTATCCCTGACGAATTCGTATATGCTACCTTCGTTTAACAACATGTTGCGTTGATTATGTGGGACACCGAGTGCGTTCCAGCAGAACGCGGGGGTTTTCAGGAGTGCGACGACAAGTGGGTTTAGAAGCACGGGCATCAGTTTCTCTTTCCATATCTTCACCTGGTCCGCTATCGTAGAGGCGTTGCAGAGTTCCTCCGCATCCTTGGACACCCTGGCGAGAGCAAAGATGACACGAGCGAGACGGATCGCCAAGCCACTGTAACCGTTCATGTAAAAGGCTTTCGAGAACGCCTTGTCGTTGATGTGCCAGAACTGATACGCAATGGAAGAGAGCAGTGGTGAGATTTTGGAATCCAGTAGCTGGCGGAATCTGGGGTGTCGACCCTCTCCAAACAAGGCGAAAAAGTCGTCATAATCCAAGGAGAGCAAGGTTGCGAGCTTCAATTCCAGGAGATGGCCTTGACTGGATATTACGAGATCAGAAGGACGGACATTGCACAACAGGGATGATCGTACCATGGGTTCATGTCCACACAGTGTATCTAATAAGAATGTAGTGTAAGCGTAGCGAAGCAGATGCTGGCATCTCGACTTACCCTCCGAGGCTGAGCAGCGATCGCGTAATGCAACGCATTATCGCCCGCAGACGTGATAACAAGCATAGAATCGTCAGGACCCAAGTCCAAATGCTTCATATCCTCAAACGGGTCCTCCTGCGATCCAAATCAGATATCCGTTCCGCCCCAAAAAGAACGTTCACGAGAGAAAAACCCACCCATGTAAACGAGTAAATGAACGTTCTAAATTCCTTGTGAACGGGTTGTTCGTAATACGGTAACCGCCAAGGCTGAAAGGGCTTCTCTTTAGCGCAACAACGAAAACGACGACAAGAGGCTACTTACGTTTCCGATGTGGTAATGGAACGAGCTCAAGGGAGGCGTAATGTTGATCGTCGAATGCGCTGGTGCCGGCTCCTCGACCTCCAGGACTGGTTTGCCTATATCAAGCAAAGGAATCATTTTGGAGTCTTTGATGACGCTGAACGATGCAGGAGAGCAGTTTCCAATCACGTTTCCACTTTCCACTTCGAACGCATGGCAGAAACGAGAGACGTCGCAAGACCGCGAACGACCAAGCCAGATATAGTAAGGTCTATAACGTTTGAGGCCAAGGCAACACGGACATGCAGATGCAACACTCACATGCGCACGATGAGTGGGATGACGAAATGGTTCCTGCCATTGTACGTCTTGACCTGACGACCGGAGATGAGAAAACAATGCGCAGACGTGCAACTCGACATGCTGGACATACCGTGCCAAACTTGTACTCGAGGTAGTCGCGTCGTTGAGGCGACAATGACACGTGATCAAAGTCGAACCAGATCTGCCAGAACCAGCGGCTGAGCCAACCACACTCCTTGCTGGTTCCTCCGATCGCTTTCTCGTGGAGCGAAGGCTGGCGTCCGGACGTGTAAAAGTCGACGACGCCGAGCAAGCCCGCCTCTGGAGAGAGGACGTAGTCGATGCGGTCGAGCAGCGCGTAAAAGTTTGGGATCTAGACGCGATGTGGGTGTTTTGGACGGATGGGAGGAAGAAAAAAGGCCGTACCATGGAGAGCGAATAGCTGAGCGTGATGAAATTGACGCTGCCCTTGGGATCAGTCGTGGACCACTCGGGGAGGGAGAATTCTGTCGCGTCCTGACACAGAACGGTGATGTTGCGCCATCCTTTGCGAGCGAACCGTTTCCGAGCGACGTCCAAGAGAGGTTCACAGAGATCGATGAGGTAGATGGCGTCGAACTGAGAGACGGAAAAGTGCCTGTCCATAAGCTCGATGTTGTGACCTGTTTGTGATTGGTTGTGGTACGGCGAAAGAGTGAGGGAGCGAACACACCAGTACCACCGCCAATGTCGACCCAGATGAGCCTCTGTGAAGGATCCTTGGCACGAAGAGTGCGAAGGTGGCTAACGGAGAGACGGAGCATGGTGTTACGGCCGCGGAGCAGGCCACTCCGGGTCGTGTCATACACGTCCGCCTGGCCCTTGTAAAACTGTGACGAACACCATGAAAAGAGGTGGAGAGCAGACGGGAGAGGACCGACCTTGTCCAGACGCGTCCGTTGATCCGTCGCACCGAGGGGGCGGAGGAAGCAGTGCCATACAAACTTGAGCTGGGGGACTATCGCGTTACCTAGGGCGATGACGACGGCGAGGAGGGACCCGGCGAGAATCAGACATGCTGCGATGGTCGACGATCCTGTGTAGTATGCGAGGGCGTTCCCGAGGGATCTGGCGAGCCGGTGAGGCGTTGAAACGAGCTCGGAGGAGGACAGGACTCACCGTCGATT